>CM077237.1:15909794-16179794 GCA_039654775.1 Spinibarbus caldwelli
GGTGCAGCACATATTCAGGTTTTCGCTGAGGAGGCGAGCCAGTGACTCGGCCGCTCAGCGGTGGTACAGGAGCCATGGCGACGGGACGTGACGTCTCCGTTCCCTCCTTCAGGGAACGAGGGTTACATACGTAACCGGGACGTTCCCTCTCAGTCGGTCACTCTCGATGTCACGTCGGTAATGACCGACTATGGGATCCCTACCAAAGCGCCACGGATGCTGCCCCTTCCAGTGTCCTGTGCGAGCCTTCTTCGCCCCCTTGGCCGGGGCTTGCAACAGAAGGCCAGTCACTGTCGTCGTAGCACTACCCACTCAGTGAACTTGGATAACACTGGGAAACGTACCCGTTCTACTTGGAACAGGAACGTGCGGAAGCCCCATCCTTCCCGAAGGAGGTTTCGAAAGCACTTACACATATGAATCAACCGTTTAGGTGCATATGGAAGATTAGAGGTGATTTTAATCCTCTTAAGAACGCAGACTGACTGCCGGGGAAACACGGGCTCTGTGGCTATACCGTGGACTTTACACATATGGGATCCAATTAGGTCTCTACATATGGAACCCAGCCCTCTACCGGTTCTCACGAATTCATCGAGTGAGGGCCTGGCACCGAACGCTCCGCCACGTCTGGCTGCCGAGGGGATGGAGGAGCTCGACAGGGTCTACTGTACGGACTCTCTGGAGCAGTTATAGCAAGCCGACCCGAAGCCGGGGCCACTCAGTGCTTCTACCCGTTTGAGGTGAGAACACAGGAGGATACCGGCTCCACACGAAGGCTATAGAATCTAGCGAACGTGTTAGGGGTTGCCCAGCCCGCAGCTCTACAAATATCTGCCAGCGAGGCGCCACGAGCCAGCGCCCAAGAGGATGCGACACTTCTAGTAGAGTGAGCTCTCAACCTGAGCGGGCAGGGCACACCCTGTGCCTAATAATGCAGGGTGATGGCGTCCACTATCCAGTGGGCCATCCTCTGCTTGGAGACGGCATTCCCCTTCTGCCGGCCTCCGTGACAGACAAAGAGCTGGTCTGAGGTCCTGAAGCTTTGTGTCTGGCCTACATAGCATCTTAAGGCTCGGACTGGACAGAGCAAAGCCAGGGCTGGGTCTGCCTTCTCCGGGGGCAGCGCTTGCAGGCTCACCACCTGATCCCTGAAGAGAGTAGTGGGAACCTTGGGCACATAGCTGGGCCGGGGCCTCAGGATTACCTGGGAGTCAGCCGGCCCAAACTCTAGGCACGATTCGTCGACCGAAAATGCATGCAGGTCCCCTACCCTCTTGATGGAGGCCAATGCAAGCAGGAGCAGAGCCTTCATTGATAGAAACTTCAGCTCGACTGCCTGCAAAGGCTCAAATGGGGCCTGCTGTAGTGCTCTAAGCACTAGAGTCAGATCCCAAGAGGGTACAGAGGGGGGCCGTGGAGGATTTAACCTTCTCGCCCCCCTAAGGAATCTGATGAACAGGTCATGCTTCCCCACCGACCTAGAAGCCGACCACCGGCCTTCTACGGGGTCGTGGTTAGCAGCGATTGCAGCCACATAGACTTTAAGGGTGGAGGGAGACAGCCTTTGCTTCAACCCTTGCTGCAAGAAGGACAGCACGACTCTGATCGGGCATCTTCGGGGGTCCTCTCGATGAGAGGAACACCACTCGACGAACAGGTTCCACTTCAAAGCATAAGCATGTCTTGTAGACTGTGCTCTTGCTGAAGTGATGGTGTCAACTACCCCTTGGGGTAGATCACCTAGAACCTCCGCGTCCAGTAGATCCTTCCTCAGAGGAATCGGCCAAGGAGGGGCTGTCATGAGGAGCATCAGTTCCGGGAACCAGGTCCGGGTGGGCCAATAGGGCGCCACTAACAGGACCCGCTCCTCGTCCTCCCTGACCTTGCACAGTGTCTGTGCTAGAAGGCTCACTGGGGGGGAACGCATACTTGCGCAGGCCCCGCGGCCAGCTGTGTGTCAGTGCATCCGTGCCGAGTGTTCCCTCGGTCAGGGAGTAAAACAGCTGGCAATGAGAGGTTTCCGGAGAGGCAAACAGGTCTACCTGAGCAGCTCCGAAACGACTCCAGATCAGCTGGACCGTCTGGGGATGGAGTTTCCATTCTCCGGGAAGCGCAGCTTGTGACAGTTCGTCGGCTGCCCGGTTGTGCAAGCCCGGAATGTGAATGGCACGAAGCGACCTCAGATGCTTCTGACTCCAGAGGAGGAGGTGGCGGGCGAGTTGCAACATGCGACGGGAGCGTATACCACCTTATCGGTTGATATACGCAACGGTCGCAGTGTTGCCAGTGCAGTTGGGGGCCCGTCCAAACCCCCGACACTGCAAGCCTGTTGAACGTGGCCCCCCAGCCGGTGGTGGAGGCATCTGTGTAAACCACAGCATGCCTGGAGACCTGTTTCAGGGGCACTCCTGCCCGGAGAAACGAGAGGTCTGACCACGGGGTGAAGGTTTGGCAGCAGGCCAGTGTGACTTGGACCCGGTGAGTGCCGTGTTGCCACGCCCACCTCAGGACTCGGCCATGGAGCCAGAGTTGAAGCCGTCTCATATGAACCAGCCCCAGCGGCGTGACTGCCGCTGCAGCTGCCATATGCCCCAGGAGCCTCTGAAATTGTTTCAGTGGTACCGCCGACCTGCTCTTGAATGTATTCCAGCAGTTCAACACCGACTGAGCACGTTCCTGTGTGAGGTGTGCTGTCTGATTGACCGAATCCAACTCCATACTGAGAAAAGAAATCCTCTGCGTCGGGAGAGTTTGCTCTTTTCCCAGCTGACCTGAAGGCCCAATTGGCTGAGGTGCCGGAGCACCAGGTCCCTGTGTTCGCACAACTGGTCCTGAGACTGAGCCAATATGAGCCATTCTTCGAGGTAGTTGAGAATGCAAATGCCCTGTTCTCTCAGGGGAACAAGGGCTGCCTCCGTAACTTTCGTGAAGACACGGGGCGACAGGCACAGCCCGAAGGGTGGGACCTTGTACTGATATGCTCGTCCTTCAAACGCTTACCGTAGCAATGGTCTGTGGTGCGGAAGGATCTACACATGAAAGTGCACATCCCTTCAGGTCGATCGCTGCAAACCAATCTCGGGGACGGATGCACCCGGAGATGCACTTTTGCGTCAACATCTTGAATGGTAACCGCTTCAGAAGGCCTGGTTCAAGACACGCAGGTCCAAGATCAGTCGTAACCCACCTTTTTTCTAGGGTACAATGAAGTAGGGGCTGTAAAACCCCATCCTCATATCGGCTGGAGGGACCGGCTCTATCGAATCCTTTGCCAGTAGGACTGCGAACTCCGTACGCAAGACAGGAGTTCAGCACAGCTGAATCTTCCTCTCCAGAAAACGCCATCTCACCCTCCGATGCAGCAATCAACATCCGGTTGTCGGGAGGAGCACTGAAGGATACCACTGGTACACTCTTTGAGAGGGCCCAGTGCGTTCCCTTGGCCGCTAGAGCGCAAGAGGAGCGATGGTCCCTCGAGGGTTGGTTCCCTGGAGGGTTTGCCACCACTATAACCCTCAGACCACCCGTACTACCGCCTGAAGTAATCCTCGCCTGTCTGCAGCCAGGACGAGAGCCAGATCAAGGCAGGCAACGGAGCTCCGCCCCTTTTTGAGGTAACGGAGCCAGGTCTGCAGCTCTGAGATGATTACCTTCCCGCAAGGAGAAGATAACTCATCCACGAACACCACCTCAGTGTGCTTTTATGCCCAGACACGTGAGGCAGTGATCGTGACCATCACCCAGCACCAGGTAACGACCGCATCCAGAAATGCACGGGTGGTACGTGGTCTATAGCAAGACCCAATTCGTCTTTATAAAGACGTAATGTCGAGTTTGCCAGACGGAACGTCGTCTTTAAAAAGACGCACCCGTGAATGCTCTTTTAGGGAAAAAGCTCTTTTAGCGTGCTGAAGTGCACAGGGGAGATGGCTGCCTGCAACACAAACAGGGGGTAGTGCAGCCTGCTGTGTGCAACCCACTCGACACGGGAAAACCACCACCACTGAAGCGCCGTACCACCAACATGGAGAGCTCTCAAAGAGCGCGCTGAACTCGTTCAGTCTTCTTCTCTCAGCAGAGTAGTCAGGAGCAAAACGATGTGTTCGCTCGGCTCCGAAGTGAAAAGCTGAATATGCGCTGCACCAGCTGCCTTTTTATACTCACGCTGTGATTAGCGGCAGCTGAATGCAATCAGCGCATGCCAATATTCATTGGCTCGTTTTGATACACTCGAATTAGATTGGTCTCTCTAAGTGAGATCCCATAGTCGGTCATTACCGACGTGACGTCGAGAGTGACCGACTGAGAGGGAACCGCATATCCCTGCAGCAGATGTGAAATTCAATCCAAAAATATGGTTGAATCATTTTCAAATGACACCATTAACCTTTTGGTTAAATGTTTTTGCACTTTGGAAGATAAAACCTAATAGCGTGTATGTGTGTGCTTGTTTGTGCGCAGCTCCGCGTGTTTAGTGTAGCTCTCGTCAAGGTGAGTCGAGACTTTCTGAGAGTAAAAGGGAGCAGAGTTACTAATGGAGGTGAGTCCTTTTTGTTTAGTGGAAAAATGAAGTATCCTTTAAATGCGCTTTTCCGAGTGTCCATTGTCTGCCCCTGGGGGATAGGAGGACCGAGTGAAAGGGTGGTGCTTTCAATCTCATCGCATTACACAAGCATTTACATGACGGATAGGAAGGCCGTTTACGAAAAGTGAGCCCTCTCGTCGTCAGGAGCTAACCCTTTTAGCTGAGAGAAACCATGCCCTTCTGGAGCCGTTCACAAGTGCGTTAGCAACACACCCATAATGGCTGGGATTGGGTTACCCCTTTACTTTAGGACAAGCAAGACTAGACTTAATTGCCTTACCAATATTTGCATGTCCCTCTTCGTGTTATCGAACACCCCGCTAAGTAACTGAGCACCTCTGCCCCTGCTCTATTTTAAGTTGTTTGCAGATACCACAGAAAGGCAGTTGAAACAGTACAATTGCTAACCAGATTTCACACGTCTTTCAGATGTCTTGGTTTCACCCGCGGGACCCTTCATTGGCCCGTGCATCTACCTGATACAATATTTCACAAGGTGGCAACCTTGATTAGTGGTGACCTTTTTGACAGGCAGGACATCGATACCTTGCGGAGGCTTACGTGTTTAAACACGGTCGAAAGAGAAGACAATGTTCACGCGTGTTTAATTATTGAACCTATGGGTTAATTATTCATGTCCATAATATGAATATGTGGCTGGAGTGGGAGAGATAATATTTTCCAGAGAATGTCTGTTAAAAGGACATACCGGAGTGTTGCAGCCAGCTGGCTGGAGCTGTATTAATGACTGAGAGAGCTCAGTTGTATGAGGATGGGCATAATGGTAAATGCATGTACAATTCGCAAAGAGCTCCGGCCCGGAGAGTGACTGGGGAAAAAAAGAGGCCTTTTAGAGCAATATGGGCTGTTTTAACACAGCTCCACTCAAGTACCGTGATGCTCGATGCCTAATGAGAAACTTGGATCCCAGCCGTCAGAACTATTGCATACTTTTGCTATTTGAGGACTTTTTTTTTCACTCTGGCTCTCTTATTACTGGAAAGTTTTCAATTATTATGTTACAATTTTAGATTGGTTTTGCTCTTATGTGTGTTTTATAAAATGGAGAAGGCACAATTTTGCCATTTCTGTCAGTTCCAGATGCCGCAGGAAAAGACCCTCTGCATGATCGTAAAGACTTTGAGTGCATCATTGAAATGGGCTTGAAATGTGCCACATTCCTTCCTGATGAGTGCACTGATAGTGCTGAAATGTTGACTTACATAATGACAGAGCTAAGTGCACATAGTTTACACCCATCCTGACACATTTACACATCAGCCTCGGCACCTGACCAAACATCCCATATGTCAAAAAAACTGTATTTTTTTTCCCCTTTGGTAATCTTGTCTCTGATTACCAACTATTATACAAATAAATCCTTTCTGTTTAAACGCTGATGCTGTGAGTGTCTGTCTTTTTATTTTTACTTTAAAAATATGCTTTTAAATGCTTTTATATTTGGGGTTGGTAAGATTTTTTATGGTTTTGAAAGTCTCTTTTGCTTACCAAGGCTGCATTTATTTAATCAAAAATACAGTAAAAACAGTAATATTGTGGTGTATTATTACATATTTAAAATACCTACCAATTAAAGTATTTGCTTATATTTTAATATAAATAATACCTAAAAATTGATGTTCTGTCTTTATTTTACCTTGTCATTTATCACAAATATTATTTGTTTTCTTTCATTAATCACATATGTAGATCTTTAGTATATAGACATATGGATGTCTTTCGGCAACTTTTCTATGCAATGAAAGACAAAAAGCATCACGAAAGCAGTCCTTATGACTTGTGGGTAATATTTCTAAAGTCATACAACAGTTTTGTGTAAGGAATAGTGTAAGATTGATATTCCTTTGACAATGTTTTCAAAATATAATTTGCGGGCACATGACAACCAAAGTCGTTTGGTAGTATGGAGGTGAGGAAATTACGAAAAAAAAAATTATTTTTATGTGAACTATCAGAAGCAACACAACGTCTCAGTTATGTATGTAACCCTCGTTCCCTGAAGGAGGGAACGGAGACCTCATGTCGGATGACCGACGAAATTGGGATCTCACCAGAGAGACCAATCCACTTCGAGTGTAACTAAACGAGCCAATGGACATTGGCATGCGATTATTGCATCCAACTGCTGCTGATCACAGCGTGAGTATAAGAGGCAGCAGGTGCACCGCATTAATTCATGCTTTCACTGAAGAGCTGAGCCGGTGACCCAGCAGCTCAGCGGTGGTACAGCGACTGTAGCAACAGGACGTGATGTCTCCATTCCGTCCTTCAGGGAACGAGAGTTACATATTTAACCGAGACATTCCCCTTTCAGTCGATCACTCCGAGTCACGTCGGATGACCGACAAAATTGGGATTCCTACCAAAGCGCCACAGGAGCTGCCTCTTCCAGTGCCATATGTAGGCCTCCTGATCCTTCCTATAAGGCAGACAATAGACAGAGAAGGTCAACTACTGTTGTTCCTTGAGCAACCCAAACAGTAGGACTAGGATAACACTGAGAAGCGTGCCCTTCCACTTGGAAGAGGCACACTGCGGAGTCACCTCCTCCCAGAGGGGGTTAAGTGACGTTCAGACATGTGAAGTAACCCCGTAGGGCCCTATTGCACATGGAAGTCTCTGAGATGGCTCAGGCTGCATCATTAGAGATGGCAGAACGTGGTCTGCCAGGGGAAACACGGCTCTAATAAGCATACCGTGGAATACACATATGGGATCCCGACAGGGTCTCTCATATGGGCACTAGCCTCGCACCAGATTTCAAGAATTCATTGGCTGAAGGCCTGGTGCCGGACGCCCCACCGCATCCGGACGCCGGAGTGCTGGAGGACTCAACAGGGTTTGCCTGGTTAAGGAACTCTCTGGAGAATTAGGCGTAAGGACGCCACAAGCCGACTCTGAGCCGGCCCTCTCAGTGCCACTACCCGTTTGAGGTGAGAACACAGGAGGAAACCGGTCCGACACGTAGGCTATAAAACCTAGCGAACGTGTTGGGAGTCGCCCAACCTGCAGCTCTACAGATGTCTGCTAGCGAGGCACCACGAGCCAGCGCCCAGGACGATGCAACACCCATAGTGGAGTGAGCAAGCAACCTGAGCGGGCAGGGCACACCTTGTGCTTCGTAGGCCAAGGTGATGGCATCCACTATCCAGTGGGCCATCCTCTGCTTGGAGACCGCCTTCCCCATCTGCTGTCCTCCGTAACAGACAAAGAGCTGTTCTGAGGTCCTGAAGCTCTGAGTTCTATCCACATACTGTCGCAGTGCGCGTACAGGACAGAGCAAAGCTAGGGCTGGGTCTGCCTCCTCCAGGGGCAGTGCTTGCTGGTTCACTACCTGGTCCCTGAAGGGAGTGGTAGGAACCTTGGGCACATAGCCGGGCCGGGGCCTCAGTGGTGCACTGGAGTCAGCTGGCCCAAACCCAAGGCATGACTTGTTGACCGAAAATGCCTGCAGGTCCCCCAACCTCTTGATCGAGGCCAATGCAGTCAGGAGTAGGGTTTTCATAGAGAGAAACTTCAACTCGACTGACTGCAATGGCTCAAAGGGGGCAGTTTGTAGGGCTCTTAGCACCCATGCCAAATCCCAAGAGGGTAGGGAGGGAGGCCTAGGAGGATTTAACCTCCTGGCCCCCCTAAGAAACTTGACGACCAGATCGTGCTTCCCCACCGACCTCCCCTCTATGGGGTCATGGTGGGCGGAAATAGCAGCAACGTACACCTTAAGGGTGGAGGGGGACAGCCTACGCTCCAACCCTTGCTGCAAAAAGGAAAGCCCGGCTCTGATCAAACATTTCCAGGGGTCCTCATGGTGAGAGGAGCACCATTCGATGAACAGGTTCCACTTCAGCGCATAGGCCCGTCTTGTGGATGGTGCTCGTGCTGAAGCAATAGTGAGAGCTATCTCCTGGGGCAGGTCACCTAGAACCTCCGCGTCCCATCCAGGAACCACACATGGAGTTTCCACAAGTCTGGACGCGGGTGCCAGAGGGTGCCCCGTCTCTGAGAAAGCAGATCCTTCCTCAGAGGAATCGGCCAGGGAGTGGCTGTCGCGAGGAGCATGAGTTCCGGGAACCAGGTCCTGTTGGGCCAATATGGAGCCACTAACAGGACCTGCTCCTCGTCCTACCTGATGTTGCACAGTGTCTGTGGTAGCTGGCTCACTGGGGAGAACGCATATTTGCGCAGGCCCTGGGGCCAGCTGTGTGCCAGTGTATCCGTGCCGAGCGTTGCCTCGGACAGGGAGTAGAGCCATGGGCAGTGGGTGGTTTCTGGAGATGTAAACAGGTCTACCTGAGCAACTCCGAACTTGATTGAACACTCCTGGGATGTGGATGGCACGAAGGGACCTCAGATGCTTCTGACTCCAGAGGAGGAGGTGGCGGGCGAGTTGCGACATGGGACGGGAGCGTAAACCGCCTTGCCGGTTGATATACGTAACGGTCGCAGTGTTGTCCGTACGGACCAGAATGTCCTTGCCCCGAAGGCGCCATCTGAGGCGGCTCAAGGCAAGGCGTACTGCCAACGCAGTTGGGGACCCGTCCATACCCCTGACACTGCGTGCCTGTTGTACGTGGCTCCCCAGCCGGTGGCCGAGGCATCCGTGAATACCACAGCATGCCTGGATACCTGCTCCAGGGGCACTCCTGCCTGAAGGAATGAGAGATCTGTCCACGGGCTGAAGGTCTTGCGGCAGGCTGGTGTAATCTGAACCTGGTGAGTACCGCATTTCCACGCCCACCTCGGAATTCGGCCATGGAGCCAGTGCTGAAGCGGTCTCATATGGAGCAGACCGAGCGGAACTATCGCCGCAGCTGCAGCCATATGCCCCAGGAGCCTCTGAAAGAGTTTCAGTGGGACCGCCACCCTGGGTGAGGCGTGCTGTCTGGTTGACCGAATCCAACTCCATGCCAAGAAAAGAGATCCTCTGTGTTGGCACGAGTTTGCTCTTTTCCCAGTTGACCCGAAGACCCAACTGGCTGAGATGCCTGAGCACCAGGTCCCTGTGTGCGCACAACTGCTCTCGAGACTGTGCAAGTATGAGCCAGTCGTCGAGGTAGTTGAGGATGCACACACCCCATTCTCTCAGGGGAACAAGGGCCGCCTCTGCGACTTTGGTGAAGACGCAAGGTGAAAGGGACAGCCCGAAGGGCAGGACCTTGTACTGACATACCCGACCCTCGAACGCAAATCGCAGGAATGGCCTGTGTCGCTGGAGGATCGAGATATGAGAGTACGTGTCCTTCAGGTCGATCGCTACAAACCAATCTAGGCGACGGACACACCCAAAATTGCGTTTCTGCGTCAACATCTTGAATGGCATCTTGTGAAGTGCACGGTTCAAAACTCGCAGATCCAAGATCGGTCGTAACCCACCGCTTTTCTTGGGGACAATGAAGTAAGGGCTGTAAAACCCCGACCTCATATCGGCTGGAGGGACCGGTTCTATCGCATCCTTCGCCAGCAGGACTGCAATCTCCGCACGCAAGAAAGGGACATCGACGGCCTTGACTGAAGTGAACCTAATGCCACTGAACTTGGGGGGATGCCGGGCGAACTGAATTGCGTAGCCGAGTCTGATGGTCCGCAGGAGCCACCGAGACAGACCAGGGAGTGCTAGCCAGGCTCGGAGAGACCGTGCCAACGGGGCCAACAGGGCCACTGACATACCCGTGGTGGGGTAGTGAGGTGGAACACAGGGACCCAGCCCGGGGCCTGTGACGGCCTGACCTGTTACGGCAGGGGGCGGTATCTGGGTGTGCAGTGTAACACTAACCTGATTCCTCCTCGTGTGGGAGGAAACACAGGAACCCGGCTTGAGGCTTGTGACAGCCCCGGCATGTGACGACTTGAAGCAGGGACTCGAGTGCTACCGCCCTTACCTGGTTCCACGAACGGGCAGGAGGCGTGGTCTTGGGCAACCACCCACTGTCTGCTGGTGAGAGAGGAGGAGGGAAGCGATCCCGTGACGCACGGTTCACCACTCTCTTCCTCTTGAGACCCAGAGATTGAGGAAACCGCTCTTTTATTGATGTTTGTCGGAACAAAAACAAAATGAAACAAAAGATTCTCCACACATCTCCCGACGAGCAGTCTCCTCCATCTCTGGGTCGCCCGTCTCAGGGCCTCTTGCACTTGCGCCTGCCGACAGGTTTGGCGGGGGCCTGGACAGGCTGGGCGTCCTGCCTGCGTCCGGCTCCATGACGCTGCCTGGTGGAAGGCTGCTGCGGCTGTGTGGGAGCGGGTGCGGCCGCAGGGCAGCACCCACGGCGACGAGCAGGCTGAGGGGCTGCAACCGGGGTGGAAGCAGCAGGTTTACCCACAGCCATATCACCCTGCAGCCCAAGACTGGTTGCCCACGGAAGCTAAGCAGGGTTGAGCCTGGTCAGTACCTGGATGGGAGACCTCCTGGGAAAACTAGGTTGCTGTTGGTAGAGGTGTTAGTGAGGCCAGCAGGGGGTGCTCACCCTGGGGTCTGTGTGGGTCCTAATGCCCCAGTATAGTGACGGGGACACTATACTGTCAAAAGAGCACCGTCTTTCGGATGAGACGTTAAACCGAGGTCTTGACTCTCTGTGGTCATTAAAAATCCCATGACACTCATCGTAAAGAGTAGGGGTGTAATCCCGGTGTCCTGGCCAAATTCCCTCTACTGGCCCTTGTCAATCCCTAAAATCCCCATCCACTTGATTGGCTCTATGACTCTCTCTCCTCTCCACCAGTGGCTGGTGTGCGGTGAGCGCACTGGCGCCGTTGTCCTGTGGCTGCCGTCGCATCATCCAGGTGGATGCTGCACACTGGTCGTGGTTGAGGAGAGACCCCCCTACATGATTGTAAAGCGCTTTGGGTGTATGGCAATACACAAGAAAGCGCTATATAAATGCCTCATTCATTCATTCATTCATTCATTCACTTAATTTTACTGTGGATTCGTTTACAAACAAGGCACAATTCTACTCAGGATTTTCAGAAAGATTGAAACTAAAAGACAATGCTGTGCCGACTATATTGGATCCGAGAGTAATGTTGCAACACACAAGTGTGAGTAACTGTTTTATTACGTTTTCACTATTGCTTTGTCTATTATTACAGATCGTTTGATATGTACTGAGTATTTATGCGTTTTTGACCTAAATCACAGCAGCGTCCATCTATGAAGGATGTAGGCTGTCAAACATGCATAACTATTAGCCAATCATTGCAGTGGGCATTTACTTTCGAGTCTACCGCCACGCCTATTGAAACAGAGCGTTCTGATGAGGGGGGTTAAAAACAGGACAGAAAATAGCCTATTACTTCTAAATTATGATTTTTAATGTTTTTTATGTTTTTGTTTTTTGTTTTTTCTTTGTTTTTTTTTTGTGTGTGTGTGTGTGTGTGTGTGTGTGTGTGTGATGTAAAAATCTTGATAACATTATAAGTGGACCTCAGAGAACAGTATAAAATCATTTTAAAAAAGGCAGTTCATGACCCCTTTAAGTAAACTTCTATTTAAAATAGATTGTACACAATATAATTATGACAAATGTTGTGTAAAATAGTTTAAGTAAATTAAAATATAAAATCTATTAGTGCATGTGCTCTGACTAATGTTTATGTAATCTGTATGATATTTTCTCTTTTTGTAAATTTTCAAAATGAGTCAAAAGTTTTCTTTAAAACACTTTTATATGATCATGAAGCAGGTACAGAAAGAACTCACCACTCAGACGCTCCATTTTCAAACTACTACACACCTCTATTCACAGAACAATATATCACACTCTTGGCACCTATCAGAGGAAAAGCCTGCTGTGATTTTTTAACTTCCTGTTCTTAATCTTTTCTCTTTTATTCTGTATGCACCCTGTCTTCAACTAGCAAGCTGTGACCTGTTCAAATATCACAGCATTACAGGCCCAAACATGCCAAAGCCTATTCATTCGCTGCTAAGAGATTCTCTTCCTATCACTCGCTCTCATTCATACATCTTTTCAACAAGAAAATAATATATTTTATTGTCTCCATTTATATTCAACTATACCGTTCTTCAAACATCTACATAATATGAAACAATCCTCTCCTGACCAAAAATTTTGACTTTATTAAACTATTTATCTCTTTACTAGCATTTATTCTACATAACACACATTTTGAATCAAAGGGAAGGCTTTCTATGACCTGTTTCTCCCTGAGCAGTAAAGCTATTTGTGTGGCTCCATTGTTGTGGCTTAGCTCCATTAACTCGCCGCCTTCTGCCGCATATCAAAGCCATGTCTGACATATGGATTATGAGTGTAAAATTGACGTTTTTGAAATATGTCACTCACTATCTACCATTCACTGAGTTTTGCTCTGGGAGTGGAAAACATTAATGTTTCATGTTAACATTCCTCATTCATACCACATTGTAAGTACAGCAATACGGGCAGAGCTAAAATCAAATAAACCATATATATATATATATATATATATATATATATATACACACACACACACACACACACACATAAATATGTGATATTTCAAAACAAAGCCTTTTCATATGAGAATATTTTAATTCATTTCCGTTTATTAGGATCAATTTACTCCTGTAATTGCTTTAACATTAGCAGATAATTGTCACATACATGGCCCTCGTGTTTGCAGTTAAAACACTAAATTGCTTCAGCAGATGTGAGTCTGACCTTTGTTCCACTGAAACAAGCTAGCTGCTTTCAAGTATCTAAGCGATGTAATGCACACTAAATATGTGTCTAAATATAACTTGAAAATAATGACAATACGTTAAAATCGTCACAACCAATGCAATTATTATCACAACTGTTCCTATAACTGCTGATATTAGGAGAGCTGTTGTCCAACACTAGCTGTTGTTGGACTACAATCACCTGTTGCTCATAAAAGTATTTTGGAGATCCTGTATCCGTTACACATTATACCAGCAGCACATGGTAAAAATAACTAAGAGGACACTTTTAAACTTGAAGGTTAGATGAGCATTTGTACCGATCAGCAGACAACTGTTACGCTTTCACAACAGGACCGCATGTCTTTTCAAAGGCCTTCGGAGCTCTATGATTTTCCTCTGGAATCACTTTGTTGAGAGCTATTTAAATGTACTTTAGCTTGATTCTCTCTACAAAAGAGACCAAACGACATTCCTTGAGTTTTACAACTGAGGCAAACTCTGCTAAAGCACTTAAGAGATGGCTGTGTATTTAGACTGGCTAATTTGAATTCCTGATGCACTGAGAAAAAAGGCAAACCCTTGCACCTGTTATGACTACACTTTCCATGTTGCTTTAATAAAGACATTCAAAGTGTATTTCCAGATAATAACTGTACATGATGCATTGAGATGTTTTGTGCTCTCACACTGTAGCTCTGGTGTTCTTAAACATCTCCCTCAACACGTTTTGAGCAACAGATGGCAGAAAATTTGCAGAAATTTAGCAAGAAAAATCATAGGGAGTCTCTCAGCATGAACGTATATGAACGCCGTGTTAAATATTTTTATTTCATATCAGCAAGTATACGGATAAAAACATTTTTGAAGTAGAATCTCCTCAGCTATACTTTTAAAAATAAGGTTATTGGCATCTATGGTTTCATGAAGAACCTTTAATATCCATGGAAACTTTAGTAAGACTTCAGTATAGAGACAAATTCTCACTATTAACTAGTTGCTTATTAGCATGCCTATTATTAACATATTATTAGTACTTATAAGCACATATTCTGCATGACCATATTCTACATCTCTAATCCTACCCAATAATTTAACAACTACCTTGTTAACTATTAATAAGTACCAAATTAGGAGTTTATTGAGGCAAAAGTAATTGTTAATGTTTTGTTAATAGCGAGAATTGGACCTTAAAATAAAGTGACCAAAATTTTCTATCGCACAAATGGCTCTTTAGATTCTAAAATGTTCTTTACACTACCATAAAATAAATACATAAAATAAAATGTAACTTAGTCTTTAAGAATTGTTCACTGAAAGGGTCTTTGGGGAATCCACATGGCATTTCTACCAAAAAAAAAAAAAACTCTCTTTATAAGAGTGTATGAGCAAAATAAAATTGAATAAAGATGTAGTTTTACACCCTACCACAGGCTGTAATAAAATGCTATAAAAAAATGGATATGATGAAAGATTGTCACCATGTTCCCTGTCCACCTGTCTGACAACTGAGTGCGGATTATAGCCGAGCATTCTGAGAATGCAAATCAGGCCCTCTTCATACCCATTAAGTCGAGCAACAGCTTCAAACACCGATTTGTTCTGCAAATAGCCCATTCAGTGCGGGCCCAAAAAGCTGCAACACCTTTCTCTCCCCCTGCGGTAATTGAATCTTCAAAGGGGCATTTCCACCCCCTGTCTTTGTCCGCTACAAGGGCCATGGAATGAATAGCATGTTCATATGAAAAGAGAAGAAAGTATACATGTTTATCCATGTTCAATTAGCCACCCTGTCATCTGGATTCATAATTACGGCATAAGAACATGGACAGACACAATTAAGGGTCAGAGAGATGGCACCACATTTAGGGAGGTTCATAAAAAAGAGCATAGTTTTGCTAATGAGCTCAGTTCTCAAGAGAAACTCGACAAGATGAATTACTGAGATCATACAAATCCTTTGGTCTTCTGATGGAAAATTGGTTCTTTCAGATACTGTACATAATTCATATTGAGTGATTTCAGAGAAGAACACCTGTGAGAGATTTAGGACTAACCCAAGGTAAATTCATGGCGCTTGAAATACCTAGTCCACATACTTCGTTGAGCATAAAAACAAACTTTCATCTCAGCTGCCAGGCAAATTTCATATTGACACAGAAATGCAGTGAAAGATTTAAATAGGATTAAAAAAGGGATGTTTTAATCTTATTTTTTATTAATTAAATACACCATATTGGAGCAAATGTCTCTGAAAATATCACAAATAGAATTCTCTCTCATTCTGCATTTATAGGTTGACAGCTATGAGCTTCATTTTTTCTTTGTTGCGTGATTTGGGGTTGAAGGGAAAAGAGAACAGGGTTAGCTGCTGTGTGTAGTATGTACGGTAGCCACAATGGGACAAAAACATTTACATGCATACATACTGTACATGGTAGTTTTACAAATACACCAAGAGTGTTCATGATTTGATTTCCACAAAAAAGCCACGGATACTTCTTTGAACCCAGTCTTCAGGATTTTTATATCATCCAAAATGAAACACATTCCCTTTACAACATCTAAAATATAGAAAGAGAAGATACCATGTTGTGAAGAAAAGGAGAATAGACAAGGTAGGAGAAAAATATAAAGGAAAAAAGAAAGTCAGTATTCCCCCACTACATTTTTCAAACAAGTCTTATGAAAGCAGATTCAAAAATCGCTGCAGTGGATCAGCTTCATTTGTCATTTTAATTTCACTCTTTCTGTCTCTTTTTTTTTTTACCCAAAAACAACATCCTCCAGCTGGTCTCTCTCTCTGTGTCAGTCTTTGAGTCCCTCAGGATCAGAGGTCTCGCCTGGGTCAGTTCATAGAGTCCTCAGTATTCCCCCTCCAGGGCCTCATGGGTATTTTCCATCCATGATTCAGGAGTTTAGAGTAAAGGGTGGGAAAGGGGGGCTCTGGCTATTGCAGGTCAAGGTGGAGCTCAAGCCTGAGATTGGCGCTCTGGTTCGGAATAGCGGAGCTTTGAGAAAAGGAGTGGGATGGGGTCCGATCCGAAAAGGTCTTCGGTGACAATGAGCGAGGGGCTGAAATGAAGGCACACATCCTGCTTTGAGCAACACCGACATCCTAACACACCTGGAAGGCAAAGAGAGAAACTGGTTAGACACTTAAAACAGAAAAATAAAAGTAGGGTAATAAAATAAAAGTAAAAAAACAAACAAACAAACAAACAAACAAAAAAACATTGTAACACTTTATTCTAAAGTGTCCTTGTTACACGTTACATGCACTTACTATTATAATAACAATAAATTATGCATAATTACACTAAGCAGACACTATAATAACACTAAGCCAAACCCTAATCCTAATCATATAGTAAGTACATGTAGTTAATTAATATTACTCAGTACTTTACACTGTAACAAGGACACCTTAAAATAAACATTTATACATTTAAAAAAAAAAAAATTACTGACAAAATTTTTAGAAAAAGTCATGTGATGTAACTATCGAATCCAAACTATTAACATTTTCCGTACACCTTGAATATATGTGCATGTATCAATCATCATAATTTGTATGATATTTTTTTTTTTTTTTTTTTTACAAATATAAATATAATAAAATATACAATTCTCACTTGCCCTGTCTTGAAAAGGTCAAATTATCTGATATTTTAAGAGAATTATTGATCTTTTTGGTTCTCTCTATAGTATCATATCCTGTTTTTTGTTTGTTTGAATGTTTGTTTGTTTTTTGCATGCTGGTCACACCACAAGTATTAATACATGAAATAGATAAATTAATCTTATTACAGACCTTAAAATCATGTTCATCTTTTAAAAGGTGTGTTCAAGTCACTGGAAGTATGAATTGGGTTTTAATGTGTTTTTGAATAAATGTCATGTCACTGACCCAAATGAATTAAAATGTCCATTTTGCTATAAACAACAGTCAGCAAGTTTTGAAAATTAAATTCTTGAAAATGAAAATAATTAAAAAAAAAAAAAAAAAAAAACTGTTGCAACAAGTCTAGCAACTTGATAAAAAAAGTCATATAATATAGTAACATCTTTCGATGGGAGTCATAAAAATCGCATGTTCTCTTAACATACTCCATTTCTATTGTCAAATGAAGACCGCCAACTCTGCTAAAGCCCCCTGCTTAACTTATTGATCAGTAAGGCTTTCAAATCCAAATCCATCTGCCGCCCTATTTCCTCTGCATTTTAAGTGCATATTGTAAGGTTCGTCTCTTTTTGTCTCATTTTTAACAATGATGTGCCACAGTCCCCAGGGTGCTAAGTTTTTGCGCAGCCGAGACAATTATCCCAATATCCAAGCGCAGCGTTCCGCTTTCACAGACAGTCACGCCAAACTTTTTACCCCCTAACATTCTCCTTCCTTTTGTTTTTTTAAACATTCTAGGGGGGCAATTTGCTTTTCCCGTCTTACCTCAAGTTACTAAGGGGTTTCAGGCTACTGTAATAGTAATTGCGAGCCCCCCACGCCACCCCACATTGGAGGGCTAATTAAAGAGACGGAGGCTGTGAAGGTTTGGATCCCCTGGGTTCAGGCTCAGCATGAGAAAGGTAATTTGTCTGTCCTGAACAAAGAGATTAGGGAGAAGCCGGGGAGCTACTTAATAAATGAGCATCAAATGTCCTCAGCCGTGGACACGGACAGCACCAATTATGTCACCATGAAATTGCACATAATAAAAACAATGGCTGCCGGACGAGGCCTCCTATCTGTCTAGGGAAACGTTCAGTTGGTTCTCTCTCTCTCTCTCTCTCTCTCTCTCTCTCTCTCACGCTCCTTTCTGTACTGGCTTGTTTCAGCTCCATCTTATTTCTATAGGTTCAGAATTTGAATCTCAGTCTCAGAAATTACATCCGTTTCTTCCTAATAATGATTTGAATCTCTCTGTACCAAGCCAAAACACCACTGTTTAAGTATCTCCTGAGGACACGTGGACCTTCTCTGTTCTTGCTGGTGAAGAGGGGCATCTGGGTGTATTTAAGAACTCTCTCTCCGCTATAATTAAAGCAGCGAGGCCAATATTCAGATTGCATTTTAGCATTAATAATTCAGCTGTTTTCACTACAATTGATGTCGGCACATAAATAAACAATGAGACCTCATATTTACACAGCGGCAGCCGCCGAGCGAGAGCAGGGGAAAGGAAGGAGGAGGAATGGAAGGATGGGGGCTTAAACAGACATTTAAAATTAAGCTTGATAATGCAAAGGCTTTCAATTTGAAACGCAACATGCTCTTGGAGCTAATTTGTAAAAGTGACGATGCCTTAAAAGGCCTCTAACGGAGCACCAAGCTTAATGGAGCCATTTCCCCGCTCACTACGTCTCTCCTCGAACTATTTTTTCCCATTGAAGGTGAAATAAATGTTCACTGGGAAACTCGACAACTGTCCGTTCTCTCTTGTATACGCTCTCACATCCCCGTTGTCTCCATATCAATACTGATTATGTGTCACTGAGCTGTTATTTTCAGTGCTGCCGAGTGATACAATCGCCTGGTGGCTGACTACACAATGAAGTCTTATTGCAGACGGTCCCAAAGGCGAGAAGGGGAATTAGGTAAATAATTTGCCTGCTTGGTGTCTGCTTTTGTTTATTTAAAGCTTGCTGTGCAGCGTCGAGGAGCAAATAGTCAGACAGAAATGTAGCGGTGAAAACAGAGATGAAAATGGGACAGAATGCTTGACGCCAGCTAGCTTTTTTGTTAAAAACATTAAACCAAACCAGATTAAGAAATGAAAACACACATTTTGTTGTTGAGCAAAGTGAGTGCATGAAAATCTGTGACCAGTATATTCAGGGTTTTGTATCTTGTGGATGGCAAATTAACTATACATAATCAGTATGGTTATTTTACAATCTGTTCCTTAAAACTACAATATGTAAATAGAACAGAAATTAAAAGCAGTGTTTTATTTAGTGACTGAATGGTGTGTTTGGCTAAAAAATAAATACATGAAGTGGTCCTGAACTTATAGCAGAGGATTTTAAGTGTGAAATTTTGTTAGCAGACAGATAGCGGCGCTCACTTTCTGGTCAGGCATTAGAGGGTTAGTCTGCAGTGAACTCAAATGGCCGTTGATGAGTGCTGTGGGTCTGTCGTGTTCGCAGAACAAGCTGCCGTTGATGTAGTGAAACCTGTCACCAGGGACCAGCCGGTTCCGGCAGGTAGAACATGTGAAACACTGCAGGAGACAATGAAAAGGACTCCATTACCCACAATTCTCAGCATATTACATCAGATCTCAGAAGTCCACTCATTATCTATCTATTTTAACTTCTCATTATTTCTTAAGGGGATTCTATATGGGCATTTAATACTGATGAAAAGACTGACTAAAATATGCTCACAATATTTTGTATTTGGTATCAAACATAAGCTAAAAGAAAAAAAAAACAGAACACTATCAAACAATCATTGAAAAGCAGACTCTATGGAGTGTGAAAGGATTCTGTAGTGCAATGAAGCATTTAATTCTAGTGCAGCAGTGGTCACTTAAAGATTAAAGGTTACCTTGAGATGGTACACATTTCCCTGTGCCCTCATAACCAGTTCACTGGCTGGGATGGACTGACCACACGCGCTGCACGCCCCACTGTTCCCAAATAACCTGTGAAAAGAAACAGAAACATGTTAGCATTGTCAAAATAAGACATAAAGTGTGAGCACTGAATCTGTTTTAGACAATGCCTAAATCAAAACACTGTGAATGTTATAGCATGACAGAAATTACCATCAGCGAAAAGTGCCAGAAAGTATCATTAACAAAAATATCAAATAACTAGGAACAAAATTATCCATTAAGATGTACAAATGAGGAAATAAAGGTAATTACGTGAGGGAAGACAAACATTACTAACACATTTCATACCAATATCTCATGACTAATATCTCACTCACTGACATGATTTATTTTCGTTCACAGCGTGACCTGTACAGACAAATGAAATCATTCTGCATTAATAACTAAAGCCCTCAATTGTATGCGATTTGCAAGAGATTTTTTTTTCAGTCATTGACTGATTTTATAAATAACATTTTCAGTGTGTTCTTTAAATGAATTTCTTGTATGGCTTCAGAAGGTTTGGTACATTACCGTTCAAAAGGGGTAGGTAAGATTTAAGGCAGCATATATTTGATCAAACAGTAACAGAATTTTCAGCAGTCATTACTCCAGTCTTTAGTGTCACATGATCCTTCAGAAATGATTCTAATATGCTGATTTGGTGTTCAAGAAACATTTCTATTTATCAACTTGCTGCTTAATTTTGTTTTTTTTTTGAGGAAACTGGAATACTTTTTCATGATTCTTTGCTCAACAGAACGTCCAAAAGAACAGCATTTATTTGAAAGAGAAATCTTTTGTAACAATATAAATGTTGATGAATTTAATGTGTCCTTGCTAAATAAAAGTCTAAATTTCTTTAAAAAAACAAAAAAAAAAAAAAAAAACATGCTCTAAACTTTTAAAAGGTTTATATAGCTCATAGTCATGTGGATTAATATTACAATACTTTATAGTTTTTATTGTGCTTTCTGGAGCCCACTTTCATTGTATGGAAGAGAGCAGCATTAACATTTTTCAAAACTTCTCCATTTGTGTTCCACATTTGAAAGTAAGTCATATGGGTCTAGAATATGAGGGCGAGTAAAGTGAGTTGAAACAAAACACAATGGACATGCATAACACAAGGTCCTTATTAACACTGACACTACTGAATACTTCTGTGTGCATCAAAAATGTTTGTTAACCTGTTTGGCCTTGTTTTAGTGTAACAATGAAATCCTTGCAATGACAGGTTAAATCATTTCAATCCTGTGCCCAGGCCTCCTTTTCTCCCTCTCGCAGTCTCTCTCTCTCTCAAATGCACACATGCTGAACAAATTACATCTTCAATATTCTGATGTAGGAAAAATAAAATCATAGTAATATCAGCAAACCAAATGAAAAAATCCTGCATCCTGTCCTCCAAAAGCCTCTGCCACTGGGACTAAGTATTACCTTTGGTGTTCATTTTTTGCAACCTAATAATAACCTAGAACATCAGCAATCAGGGTCTAAGAATATTTGATTGTACATCTAGGCGGAGACACAGCGCTTTTGCCATTAGGACTCAAGCGAGTGCTCAGTCACTGCCGCCTTTCCATTAGAAACCCTCGGCTACCCGGGTTGATATATAATGTGCATGGGTTAACCTTTTCAATCATGGTGTCAACACTTTAGATTTGCTTCTGCTCATCTCTTTCGTCTCTAACCTTCCCTCTCTCTCCCTCTCTCTCTCTCTCAGTCTCTTGATAATGAAATGCTTGCTCCTGCTTCCTTTCTATCTGCCTTCTGAGTCCACAATTTAGATTACTTCATCTTGCCGAGCAACAAACTGAATGAAATTTCGATTTGAGCAGAAAGTAATTTACTGGGATCTGGACCCATTTGTCATCATATCTCACTGGCTGTTTGCTCTATCACTGCACTTTTCCTATGCAATCAAATAAGACCACAGCATCTGACAAGCTCCAGAGAGAGAGAGAGAGAGAGAGGGAGAGAGAGAGGGAAATATGAGGAAGGAAGCAAGAAAGAAAGGGACTGTTAGAAGGATAGAGGGAGGGAAATGGGGAACGGTCACAAAAGGATAGAGAGTAAAGCGATGAAGGAAATGTTGGGTGTCACAGCGTGTACACAGTTACAGATTAACCCAAGAGTTCACGGATGATTTCGTCCCCCAAGACACTTCCAACTCGTAAAACGATAAACGCATTATACCAATATAACATCACGGCACGCATGTGAACGTGTGCGTCCCGACATCGAAACGGCTTGCACCTGCGACGTTTTGCATACATGTGTGGCGTTTATTGAGGGCGCTACACGACGAGCAAGCAAAGCTTTAGAGTTTCTCTTCAGCGGTGGCTGTAGGGTGAGGCGGGGGGGAGGGGAAAACAAATTTGGCTGTGGCATCGATTGGAGCAGCTCAATCAAAACTCAATTTCAAACGTAATTAGCTGTAGGCTTGTGACAACAGCGCGGCTTCAATGGCGTCGATGGGCCAGTCATGCTAGGCAAATGTCAGGGGGGAAGGTCTTTAAACGCTGCAGTTTGATTCACCTGTAAAATGACATCTTCCCCCGGCCTTGAGAAAGCAATCTGCCTCGCCACGACGTGCGCTTGATTCGACAATCCCCAAGCGCTCGCACGTAAATTCGCTTACAAGTGCACATTATTTGGGATCCGGGCTCAGAGTGCGCTCCCCTTTTAATAGTCCCGGTGTCTTTCAGAGGAAAAGCATTAAGAATCTCCAGGCAACCTTTTTATTTTCTTGTCTCTCTATACGTAGCGTAGCAGGTTAATTATTTGAGCAGGGGATGGCTGCTGATAGCATTTGATTTAAAGGCCTGAAGGCTTTAGGTGCTCAATTAAGTTGCTATCAGTCTGCTCCTCACCTCTAATGGTTTCTCTCGCCATTGAACTTCTGTGCTGACGAGGGGAGCACAGAGGAGCGATATCACGGGTCACCATAATTAAGGCCAAGGGACTCTTTAATTGCAATGACACCACCAGTTTTGGCTTCCTTCAGCCCTCTCCTTTGTTGTTTTCTCACTTTCTAGGTATGCAGCCCCTTGATCAATCAGAGTAGGAGGATTTTGTCAGTGAAAACATCGCGGAATGCTGATTTATTGACTCGCTCCATCTCGGAACGGGTGGAATAAAGAGAGGCTACAATCTACGGCTGTCTTTCATTACGAAAGCAAGACAAGAAATCTGTCTGCGCTCCATAGGCGATGTCTAGAGGATTTAATTTGGATACCGACTGTGAGGTAAAATACAACCTAGCAGGGCTGTATTGGGCCATCTGGCAGAAGCTCGGCCTCTTAAGCGGAACCTTTTGAGTGGAGTGATGTAAGTTGGTACAACAATGATTTCTGAAACACAGTCCATTATAAAAATGCCTCTCAACATTAGCGGCCAAAGCACCTTAAAAGCACCGGGCCATATTGATACTTAAGCAGGGCTTTGCATAATGGCAATGTTACATTAGGGAGAGAGAGCGAGAGAGAGGGAAGGTGGGTGGGGTGGAAGGGAAGGGTAGGGGGAGATTTCACGGCAAAGAGAGCGGCGGGCGGAGGGGGCTGAATGCCAAATGACACTCGGTTAATTCAGAGTAACAGATCTAGTCCCAAGTGGATTGAAGGCCTTGAATTAATTCTGTTATGACAAATCAAGATAAACGTTTCCCCTAAATTGCATGCGATTTAATTAATTTCTGAGATCCAAGTATTTCCTGGCTTAATAGTTCACATGCTCCCGTGCTGTCATAGTGCTTGAGTGGGCAGACTTCAAAGTGATGTTAAATAACCAACTATTAGATTTACCTAGCACGTTCTATTGGAAAAGTGCCATTTAATTACCTGGCTGTATTCAATTAAAAGGACAGTGTTTTTCCCCCCGACCTAATGGTCACATGATTGCTCTCTCCCCAAATTAATTCCCTCTCTCTCTTGGTTCTCTCCGGCTGACACAAATATCAGCGATGGCTTAGGGACAACATGATTTCCAGTGAGTCCCTCCTGCTTATCTGGGGCTAAAACTGCTGAAATCTACAACTCACAGCGGATGCCCTTGTGCTCAGCGCTGGTGGCCTCGAGCCGAGTGGTATCAGAAGCCTATCATCCCATGTCATTTCCCCCCATCTGCCATTAGGGAAAATGGGATGCGTTTTCGCTCACGCCATCCCAATCAATCACTAAGCCTTTTTGCATCAGTGGTATTAATATAATTCTGGATATGTAACTTCATTATTTACACAGCAAGGGCAATTTAATAATCCATTACAAAAATAAGGGAGGCCCCTTTAAAATCCCCTAAGGGGACTGGCCTTTGCAATAATCCCCTCTTCTCTCTCTCTCTCTCTCTTTCCCTTGCTCTCCCGCTCTCTCAAAAGCCAATTTGGTTAATTAAATGTTTTGTTTGCAATGTGGCTCTCATTCATTTCGGACACGTCATTGGAAGCTGATAGGAGCCAGGCACTAGATCTCATTAGATAAAACCCATCAGGACTAAAGGAAAATAGAGGGGGACTCTAATTAAAGCTTTTAATTGTGTGGACTCACTGTCAGATGTTATTTTTCCCCTCTCTCTTATCTCTCCTCAAATCACAGGCTCGCACGAGCTGTGTTTTAGCTCCGTCCTGCCGCCCGACGCACTCTCATTACAAGGAGAAAGGTGTAGCTACTTTTCTCTCCCCGCTCGTTTTAATTAGGCTCGCAGGCCTGATTCTAGAGGCCAGTCTTGTGGACTTGATCCCTTCAGATCAGGTGGAGTGGAAAGAGTGAAGGCACTCTTCACATTTGGACTGGTCGTCTCAGGTTTGCTCTGGTTGACACCTGTTGTTCCAGCCTGCCAGCAGCAGTGTCAGTGTGAGGCTTCGCTGAATTATCCAGGGCGAAGCACATGCCAAGGTAAATACTCACTAATGACTGCACTCCTGCCAAAAAACACTCTTTTCCGGCAGGAAGAGCAGAATATATCATGGATCCTCCATTTTATGAATTAACTTTTCAATTGCTCTGCCTGTTTCAATAAGAAAAATACAGGCGTTCCATTATCAGTGACGCTCACACAGTGTTTTTCCATTCCTCAAAACCAAAGAAATAATCCAAGAAGCCTGCAAGAAGTTCTGGAGGGTTCTTTCTGTTTGCCCTTGCACAGGTCAAGGCGTTGAAGGATCAGCCTGTCAAATCAGGCCATCCACATCAGCTGAGTGAGACTGCCGTGCTGTCACCCCACCACCACTTTGGGTGTCAGACTTACTCGCATAAATATTTAAAAAGGGTCTTTTTGCTAATTAAATGGTCTCTTTGTGATAAACAAAACATGCTGGAGAGGATGTGAAAACTTTTTTAAATTCCTGCAGAGTCGAAGGTCAGCTCTGCCTTACCAATTGAGTTTTCTAGCATCTCGTAAAGAAAACACACACACGACCCTAGCAGCGCGGCTCCTTTTGCTTAAGGATGAAATATGGCGAGAGCCACATACTTGCAGATGTTCTGGAGAAAGAATCTCCTTCGTCTTCTGCTCTGTCAACATGTCAGTGGCTTGACCTCTTTTTTAAGAGTGTCCCGTTGAGGGTTTAACCAGCGCGCTTTAACGAGGGCCGCTGACGGCACAATCCGAGACACATGTTCTCAATGGAAAATACGCTCTGCTCCGTGAGAAGCTTGATGGCTTGTAACTTTTTCCTTAATATCTTTTTTTCTTGACAACCATCACTTCATCTAATCATTACTTGCCTAATGTCATTTCATGTGGTCTTTGGACTGTCATAACGTCCAGATGTATGATCTGAAGTTTGGCTTCAAAGACCATGAAAAAGGAGCCGCGCAAAACTACACTATCCTCAAAACACTGAAGATCCCTTTTAAAATTAATTTCACAAGCGCATCAGAAATCTGAAGGAACTTCAAAGAATGCCACAAAAAGACCTCGGTGTGAATATGGTTCTGATTGTGACTTTCAAATGAAGAGATGTATCTAACCTGATGTAGTCGTTTCTACATAGGATCATGCCGCTCTTGGTGTAGCAGGATGTGCCGATCTCTCCGAGCTGGGCCTGGCAGCAGGAACATTTCAGACAGCGGCTGTGCCAATAGCTGTCCATGGCAAACAGGAGAAAACGGTCAGCGATCTTTCCCCCACAGCCCGCGCAGCGCTTCCACGACAGAGATCCCGCTCCAACAGGTGGGGGCTGGGCACTTCCTCCAGGGTTCACCATTGTGTCTGCAGAAACATAAAGAAACAGACGGGATAGAACTGAGTAGTCAATCAGGAGTTAAGAAGTTCATTCAACTAGTGAGTCAAGAGGACTTATGAAAATAATAAAGAACAAACTGCTGTATTTTTCCTTTGGAAAGCCCCAACAAAAAATACACAAAACTATAAACTGCAAATATAAAATGAAAACAAAAAAAGAATAGTATTCAACTGCCATCAGCATTTCAATACTCCCCATCTTACAAAGTCAGCACACTTAAGTTTCCTGAACTTCTGACAGAAGTTTTGTCCTTGCAATATCTAAAACACCTGGAGCCTGAACAGTGACTCAAAATATTGAATGTTTTCAGAGGCACGCTTCCTAAAAGCTCTTTTGAAATAATTGAAATGCATATAATGCCTGCAAGCAAGTTTGAGAATTGTTTTAAGTGGCAGGCTGTCCTTGATCTTTATCTAAGTGCTGAAGTCAGCTCCTTTGGTCCATTTGTGATAAATGTCTGTTTGCTGATAACATCAGAGTCGCTGGAACAATTAAAGAGGTGCTGGCTTTTGTTAGGTTGTCTACATTGCTTTTAAACTACATTCACCTCAGCCTTTGTGATGTTTAACATGAGAACGAGAGAGAGAGAAACCCAAGTGCTACTGTGGCCAGAACTGGGCCGCTTAATTGGGGAACCTTGAAGTTGTATGAACCATTCAGAGGTCGACAACATATTCCTCTGGCTTTCACGAAGGTTATCAGATGACGGATTTCCAGCCAACATCATGAAGAACATTCAGCAGCGTTCGCTTTGGGGACTGGTCACTGCCGCGTGAAATTACCCCCCGTATGCTGGATCATTCAGCATATGCAAGAATCAGTTAATGCCGGCCCACAGAAATATCTGCCTCTGACAGAAATCACATTAACCACGAACCCTCATTTATGATTGCAGTTCTGTACTTTGCTCTGTTGATCCATCAGTACCGCATGCGTGCACTTCTGCTCCATCCTTCCACTAATACATCTGAAATTTTAATCTTTCCCAGGTTTCATAAGGAGGACTGCTGGACCGAAGTGGGAAAGATTAAAATTTAAGATATATTCGTGGAAGGCTGTAAGCCAAATCTTTGTTGAAAGGTAATTAGAGGAGAAGAGAGAGGCGGGGGAGTAGAAAACATTGCACTGAGAAAGAGAGAGAGAGAGAGGCATTCAGTAACCCCATTAGTGGAGGCTCTTAGGGACAAGCAATACCTTAGTGCTGATTAAATCTAAAGGGAGATGAATCAGAGACCGAAAGTGACTCCCCCAGATAAATAAGATCGGACCATCGTCAAGTTTCATTCCCAGTAAGAGGGAAGAGGGGAGATTTGAAGAGAGGGAGGGGGTGGCTTTTAAGTCAAATGGGCAAACTCAAGTAATTACACGGACAGGCAATTTAAGCGAGGGGATGTGCAGAAATATAAAACAGATCAGCAGCCCATGGCCAGTAATACAGATCGCAGTCCTGGAGCCTAAACACAGCTGCTACTACTACAACGCACAATGCACAGCAAAAGATACAGAATTGCACTTATGTTACGATTCGGTGATCATCTGCACAGCACGCGGGCACTTCTGCTACACTGTTTTGATATTATAAACTCAAAATGCCTGCAATTTCCATCGTGCTTGTGTGGTCTCGATGTGAGTAAACACACAAGCGCAACGCTCATGTCCAATACACTACATTACAATCTCTAGTTATTGCGTTATTTGTAACGCGCGTGACATGCAACACAAATTACATTTACAATAAAAACGTCTAATAATAATAATAAAAACTGACATCTTTTATGCTTACATTTTACTAATCTGGAAGATTATTTGTGTCGCAAACGTGTCTCCCTCTCGCGACATAAAATTACTATTATTCATAAAATAAAAAGTGTTGTTGAGAATTGTACTCACCTATTTGAAATGCAATGGTTGAATGGTTAATGAAAAAATGTATAGCAGTCTGTTTTCTCGGTAGACAATAAAAATAACGCGCACAGTCCAACAAACTCACAGACGGATTGCGTGCATGAATACTTCTCACTGCTGCGAAAGAGTGAAGCAAATGGAGTTTTCAGATTGTATTTCCACTGTTGCAGTCACCTTTTCAGATGTTCTGGTTATCACTGGAAAGATCGGCTGCGGTTTTGTTAAACGCGCGTTCGGGAGTGTCTTCCTTAATTTCCATAGATGAAGCGAGCGCCTCTGTTTGTAGCTGTCCTCTCGCGCTGATGTCTCGTCGTTGCTTGTCGCTCGTGCTCTACATGTGTCAGTGACAGAAAACAACCCAGAGTAAACCTCCTCTCACAGGATGACGTCAATCAGGCTGCGGCCAATCACGACGCACCCCATTCAAGCGGAATGACAAATCCAGCCAATCAGAAAAAGGCGAGATTGACTTGGACGCACACTGTTCAAAGGAGGAAAGAGTGGGCTCTTTCTGCTTTTTGAGGTTGGATAGGGCAGTGGTTCTCAAACGGGAGGGCCGGGACCCACTAGGGGGCCTCAGTTAACTTTCAAAGCACCACAAAATGGCTTTATTACTACAAAGAAATTTTTATATTAAAATAATAACACAAAATCTGCTAGCAATATATCTGCGTCATATTTCTCACTTTGGAAAAAAGCAACTTTTTATATAACCCTACTACAACCATGGCAAACAAGTAGACAAAATCTTGTAATTTTAGTTATGCTAACAATTGATAATGTTTGATTTGATAAGTGTATAGTTTTGGTTCACAATTTACTTTAAACTGTTAGCTGTTTGAGCAGAGTAGTTATGAAGAGTGTCTGCAGAAACAAATCCTGCATCTGGAGAACGTATCTACAAAATAGATTTGTTACTTATATATTTCGTTGTTTATTATTACAGGGAAATGTTGAGATTAAATATGAATAATTATTTTTAATGTAGGCTACTGACAGCTGTTGGTTCTGTTAATAAAAGTTTGAAAACAAGCTCTGACATTCTCTGAAAATAGTTCCCCTGCAATGGCAAAGTTTTCCCATTTAATAATAATGGGAATATAATAATAATAATAACCTAAAATACTACTGACTTCGGTCCACAAACTATACAAAAGTCCATTTGGTTCCACGGACAAAGTGTAAATTCAGTGTACCAAGTCACGCTTATGTTCCTTACTACAGTGGCGCCATCCACTGGTAGAAAGAAGAACTACAATAGTAGATTTTGTTGGTGCAACTAATAGATTTTGGCCTGTACTGAAACTAGTCAAAAAGCCTTGATGCACATAATTGGAATAAATTCTAAAAATAATCTGCAATAACTTCATTAATTTAACTCATTGATAAGACACCTCAATATGTCACAAAATTTTAAAACACAAAAGAGATGTTTTGTTTACTAGTTTTCCAGAATTCACCAACATCCACAGACTTACCTTGAAAAAAAATCCTTTTCAGCTAAGGCATATAAGAGAAATGGCTGTTTGTATATTTCCGTGGGCACAGATACCCAGAGATTAATTGTTTGCTAAGGCAATTGCTCATCTAAGGCTGCATATTGCTCATGTTCCTGCAAAGAAGTGATTAAATGTTTGTCATTTCACAATTAAAAAACCTGAAACCACCTAACAGCTTTTTCTTTTTTTTTTTTCTTTTTTTTTCAGCCAAAAGGCCTCAGCGAGACAAAATTTCTTTAATATTTACTTGCAAGTGCACAGTAATTTGCAGTGTGTAAAGGCAATGTGTTATTGTTTTCTGTCATGAAATGAACACATTTAATTAAAGAAAAAACAACCACTCTGCTCCATTTTTTTTTTTTTTTGAATGATATATTCATAATAGTTTCTAATTGATTTTCATTTGTCACTCTGAAAATCATTTCTTCATTCAACGTCCCAGCCTGAAGGAGCAAGAAGTGAAATGTTATGTGATGTTCCACTAAGTTTCAGCGGGCAGCTAATCTTTACGAGACAAAACTGTGTAATTATGAGTTGCCTCTGGATTCATTAGTAAGATGTACATTGTGTAAAGAGTCTCCTATACCAGATACTAATGGTTTAATTGTCGTTGGTCCTGGCTGATTGCAGCGAGCAGTTTGATTTCCCTGCAGGAAAGGCAACTCTATTTCTCACAGGATTGGGCTCAATTCTCTCCAACAAGAACAATGAGCCAAAGATGGCAAAGAATGTATTTTCCACGAAGGAATAATTAATTTATCTCAACTATTAAAACTAGTGGGAAATTATGGGATGACTCTGAATGGGGGCCTCAGAGGAAAAGCTTTGTTTGTTCTTGGGCTGTTTTAATGAGCTTTTCACAAATGGCCAAGAAAAAATACTTCTTTCTTTTCTCCTTTTGCAATATGATAGTCACACACAATAATGAGGAGGGGGTGCTTAGGGGATCCCACGGAAAAGAGCAACACCAAGCCCCTGTTTCTGATCTCCCGATGTCCTATAGCGAATCCTCCGCATCTATGTTGTGATCACAAACGGCACAAACAGAATAGAGGAACAGCACTGTTTAAACAACAGCAAGATGGTATAAATTATTGATACCCCCACAGAGGGAGAGAAAGAGCTCATAATGAAGTTTGTGTCCTCTGGAGGAAACCAATTGAAGCTGGTAAGAGATATAGAGTATTCACCGTGATGCTTCATTTCAAATAAGAAATTTACCCCTCATGATATTACATTATTATGCTGTTAAACCGAGTGGCTCTCCATCACGCAGCAATGGGAAAAGGCTGAAAAGGCCTTTAAAACATTTTAGATCCATAAAAACACAACATGATATGATTCAGGTACGAAACAGGAACTGGAACAGGATAAAATGCTGTGTTATTCCCGTTCTAAGACAACATTCCCACACACGCGGCTGTTACAATATAGCCGTGTTCGTGTCAAGGCCTTGCATTAATACAGAGATAATGGATTATTGATTGGTAAATACAAATGCCTTTTATAAAATGTTGGAGGGTAGTGGCTGAAAATTGATACTTTTCAGTGAATTCAGTATTGCAGCGTTGAGCTCCAAATCAGCAAACTGCCCTTCATTGAGGGCTGATCTATGGCCAAATGAAATGAAAAGTCAACTGGCTAGAAATGGTTTTTCAAATGTGAATTCATCAGTGCCTGAGGTCTTTGCTCTCATATCATCTATGTGAGGATATGTTGCTAACCCTTCTCCGTTTTCCATTATGTGTACTTTACCCAGGTGAGTGTAGCATGCCTGCAGCACCTAGATGGGTGGCGTGACACTGAGAAATATTGAATTGCATATTTCAAGACAGATTGTTTGCTCTATACGCTCATAAATATGGAGAAAAAAATCTCAAAGTCATTTCTTTAATATGCTGTTATTGACTGCTTTGATCAATCTTGTGTCAGCAGCGTGCAAGTAAGTGAGCTTAATTAAATACAAATCGATAATTCCTTAACAAATAGCGCATGGACTTGAGAAATAGACCCAGCAGAATTAATTGGGCAGCATTTGTGTAGCTAAACGTTTGGGAAACTTCATCAAGAATTCAGCTCTCCATCTTTGGCGAACATTTATACATTATGCATGTCATTTAAATGCAATTAGAGGTCCTAATATGTTAAATCTCTTTAATTTATTTGCCAAAGCTTTTTTGTAATTACATTGTTGTAAACAATGATAAAACTGTGTCCTCATGCATGCAGTTGGATAATTGGCTACTCACAACACATTTAGTAGATTAGACTAAAACTATTATACAATCATATCTGGGAAACTGGATGTAAGATGCCCACTGTGTCTTAATTTCCAGTCATTGGTAGCTGATGTAATGGAGAAACATATACTTATGGGTGATTTGTAATGGAGTTTGTGTGTGGGTTTTAATTTTAGTCTTTTTTATTTGCACAGACAGGAAATCCTGGGGCCTCAGACTCAAACTACCATGAGCACAACAGCTCAACAAGTGTTGCTAACTGCTAGGCCACAGGTCCAACATATTTTGGTCACACTTTAAGGTCCAGTTCTCATCATTAAAAAACCATTAACTACGAATTTTGCCTCAATAAACTCCTAATTTGCTGCTTATTAATAGTTAATAAGGTAGATGTTAAGTTTAGGTATTGGGTAGGATTAGGGATATAGAATATGGTCATGCAGAATATGTGCTTTATAAGAACTAATAAACTGCCAATATAAAGACACCATTAGGTAAACAATAAAGACACCATTAGGTAAACACTAAAATAATGCAATAAACATTAAATAAATAACATAAAATGTAACACAAAACACCTTAATCTGCATTACACTACCTCATCTCATGACGAAAACATACCTCTGGGAACTTGTAATCGTTCAAGACAGATATGTTCAATAAAAATCAACACGGGAAGAAAGGTAGACTGTGAGGTGTGGACAGATATCACGTACTGTTGGAAACGGAAGACACTGTGCCAATTTGTAAAGGTTAATAAAGAATACAATGGACTTAATATGAACTTTATGATACAAACACTCTGACAACTTACTATGGGCACAATCTGCACGAGAGTTGAGGCAATGGCCAATGTCAGCAGTAGGAGTAAAAGTCGTAGAATTTTGTACGAGTATGCTTGTACAATATCATATGAATTTACTGACTTGGTAAATTGTATGAATTATTACTACTTTGACATGACACTTTTCTGGGGGTTCTTCCTGATGGGGCCGTGGGATATGTAAAGCAAAGTTTAAGAAATATCACATGCTGTGCAAAATGTAACTGCAGTAAAGTTCAGTCAAGGTGTTCAGACCAACACAGACGTACCATTGGAAGTGTTTGCCTTTGCAGCTTTTGGTCTTCTCCATAAACGCACAAGATCTTCAAATTCAAATCCCATGACAGGCCTTCCTTTGCTCTTCCCTTTCAGCTGAAACGAAGAGAAACATATACATGTTGAGACAGTTCGTTAAAATGATCTGTGACCAAAATATCCGAGAGGAAGAACTGTGAGGAAAGTTATTATTAACACGTAAAATAAGGATGCATTCATTAAAGCAAATTGGTTATAACTAAATGTGTTTAACATTACCTGTGAAGGGTTGAACCTTTGAAGGACTTGTTCAGCCTCTTTGGAAGCTTCTTCAAGATCTACATTGGGAGCTTCGAGTTCAAGTTCCCTGTTAATTCTAGCAGCCTTCTGACAGAATTGGTCAGAATTTGATTCTGAGTTTTAAAAATAGGCCGTGGTGAACCACAGAAAGAGAGAGAGCAAAACTATGTGTAAATTAATTATGGATTACAGTTTGGAAAAATAGGAAAGGAAAGGAAAAGCTGAGAGAGAGAGAAAGAGAGAGAGAGAGAGAGAGAGAGAGAGAGAGAGAGAGAGAGAAAGAGGACTTTTACAAGAGATGGGTTCTTAAAAGAGCTGTTGGATTACAGGTTTTTGTAGCGTATGTGATCTGACGTAACTGCAAGACAGAAAAAAATATTGAATTACAATCACTTCACAAAAAGGTATTAAAGGCATATCAAGCACTGTGGTTACTGCACTTTACAAATAGTATACAGTAAAAACACAGTTACTGTGGTAAAAGCATGGTAATTGTTGTTGTTACTGTACTTTAACTACAAACTATGGTTACTGAGGTAAACCCATAGTAAGTGTTGTGGTTATGAGCTTTAACTACAAATACCACATTAAAAATACAGTCACTGTGGTAAAACCATGGTAAGTGCTGTGTTATACTGTGCTTTCAATACAAAGAGTAGACAGTGAACAGTTACTATGGTAAAATGACAAGTGCTGTGGTTATCATACATACAAATACCACAGTAAAACTATAGAACATTTAAGGTGAAGCATGGTGTATGTTGTGGTTACTGTGCATCCCTTATGGAAATTACCCACATGAAAAAATACTATAGTAATTTATAGTATATACTATAGTGTTTTTGAACCACTATAGTAAAGTGCATTATACTGTATATATTATAGTATTTACAACACTTTGTTAATGAATGCTACAGCATACTGTAGTATTAACTATAGCAAACTGATAAACTGTAATAAATACTTATACTTTATACCTTAGTATACGTTAGTTTTTACTACAGTAAACTGTAGTGTATTGTAGTATCATATACCCTATAGTTGTAGAAAACTTAGCACAGTATTGGGTAAAGTAATTTGTTTATATTACTATAATTGATATATTACCACAGACACTATAGAATTACCACAACAAATTAATTCAAGTACTTTACTATAGTATGGTTCAAAAACACTAGTATTTACTATAAATTACTATAGTATTTTTTATTTATTTTTTATTTTAAATTTTTTTTTTCATGTGAGCATGGCTACAGATTAAACCAAAAAACCATGGTTGCTATAGTTAAAACCATGGTAACCACAAATTAACCATGGTATTGCTACACTAACCATAGTTTAACCATGGTATTTGTAGTAAAACTGTGGCTTAAAAAAAAAAAAAAAAAAAAAAAAAACCTTACTACACTTTTACTGCAATAAAATCATGGTTCATTTTCGTAAGGGATTGACTACTCATGACGTGGTCGAGCGACAGTTACTATGGTAAAAAAAATATGGTAAATGTGTGGACTTTTTACATGATCCCTTTCCCACGACAGGCAAATATCAAATTAATAATTTCATTCATAAATATGGGACGATCGGCTATTTTATGAGACGGGTGGAAACCCTACCTGTCTGCATCTTGAAGCCATCTACAGCCATCTTTTAACGCACTATAATCGCTGGTCTTTGGTCCGTGTGGAGTTGTTGGCATTGGGGAAATTATCGCCCCTGCTGCTGCTCCAGTGGTAACTCCAGCTTCATACATGCATGTCATTTTCACGCCTAGAGGAGGCAAAGCGTGACACTCACACGCATACTCGAGTGGACTAGCGTGTGTATTACACGCTTTGGCGTGATACCGGGTTGGTGTTGTATAGGTGCAGCTTTTTCACGTCCTCTTGACCACACACACAAAGACACATTGTCTGGCCCTCCCTCTGTAGGGCCCATAATTATGCTGATCAGAACAGCCACGGCGCTCAAACAACATCACTCTAATGAAAGCTCGCTAATCCTTAATGAGTCGCTATGTCTTGTGATAAATTTCATAATTATTCAACCCAGCGCGACGGGAGACGAAAATTCATCAGTCAAAGCAAATTAGCCTGGCTCCATTATAGTGCAGCGTCTTGTAGAGACGTTCACTTTATTAGGCCTCTACAGCCATCGCAGTAATTGGGAGCATATTTCACTTGGCTGCAGCCCCACTTCATTCAAGAACTGCTTTTATCCTTTTATTTACACAGACTCCCTTTCTAAAATGTTTTGCAGCTCATACCTGCAAGAATCTGAGTATTTCACAGTTTTTGAGAAGAGAAAAGCAGCCAAAGCTTGTAGATCAGCAGTGTTACCTGTATTTGAAGCCTTACTTGATTATCACATTTTGGTCATGTTCCCATCGTATTTTATAGGTTGACACACAAAGACCTCAATCAAGTATCTGGGCCCGTATTCATGAAAAATAGAAATGAAATAGAAATTGGAATAGAAATAAATATTTTTATTTAGCAAGAATGCTTTAAATTGATCAAAAGTGATGATAAAGACATTTATAATGTTACAAAAGAGTTCTATTTCAGATAAATGCTGTTCTTCTGGGCCCATATTCTTAAAGATTCCTCTCATTGAGCTGATTTAGCTTAAACATTTCTAACTAGGAGTCTTAGTTTAAGAGTGATTCAGGACCAATCTAAGAGCAACTCTGAGCAAGGAAAAGACAAAAACTTTTATCTTAGTGAGAGCCATGGCTGACCCCGTTGCTAGCTATGACACAGTCTTTTGAAGACTGTGATTGGTTGGTTGTCCAAGAAGGAAATAAAAGAGCGCTTTTAAGAGTAGGGTCTATTATAAGCCTTCACTTTGAAATTACAAGCGTAATTTTTCCTGTTTTACCGTACTCACACACACACACACACACACACACACACTATATACATATATATATATATATATATATATATATATATATATATATATATATATATATATATATTCTTTATTTTTCATTTACCATGCTGTCATACTTAGCATATTTTATAGGAAATGAACAGCGACACAATAAGGTTATGAAAGTGCTATAATTGTTTGTGTGATCACTTTGCTTATAGAAGGTTGTGACAGACCCAAATCATCACTGCTGCACAGTTGCATTTTTCCAGTTGCCAAATATGTAAATGTAGTGATTTACTTCCATTTCTGGCGCTATGGCATTTCTGCGCACTGTCAGAGATGTTAGCGTGTCTCTAATAAGATCGGTCACAAACATGATCCCTGCACGATCTAATGTGTAGCATCTTATTAACTCACTGCCATGCATTGTGTGCAACACATTTCTTCTCCCTCTTCATGTTTTGTCCATTTTCTCCACTGCTAAATAAACTCTTAAGCCTCTTAAAAGTTCTCGTCCGTACTCCTAACAATTTTGGACCTTAAGACCTATTTTAAGGGTTAAGATGCTTTCTGAATTACTTTTTTCTTTACTAGGATCTTTTCTTTAATTTTAAGAGGAAACACCCATATTTCTAAGAATTTTCTTAGAATTTTGTTACTAGGAACAATTCTTAGCACTAAGATTTTTCATGAATACGGGCCCTGAACTTTCTATTCATCAAAGAGACCTGATAAAATTCAAATTTTCAACATAATAATAATGCAGAAAATCAGAATATTAGAATGATTTCTGAAGGATCATGTGACTGAAGTAATGATGCTAAAAATTCAGTTATTTTAAATAGTAAAAATATTTCAAAATTTTAATGCTTACTGTTTAAAAAACATTAAAAATCTCACTGTTCAAAAACTTTTGACTGGTAGTGTGTGTGTATATATATATTCTACAACAAGCTTTTGAAGTCATGCTTTTTAAAAATAATAATAATAATATTTGAAATATTTTAATATTAAAATAATTTTGAAAGTACTGTAATTAATTTTCTACATGCATAAACAAAGTAAATTTATTCTCAACAGTCACAGTCAATCACAACAGACCATTAGGATTTAAAAAAAAAAAAAAAAAAAAAATCTAAAAAAAGCTCAAAGTATTAAGTCACATGTATTATCCATGACTATTCTCTTCCTTTTCATGTAAGACATCTTCAACAGGCTTCACCTCTCATCCACTCTAATTACCATTCTTTCTGTCATTAGGAGCTTCTACCTCAGGAAAAGATGAGAAAATGTGATTTCCCCAGTTCTGTAATGCTGATTAAAATGAGGACAGTATGAAAGAGGGTATTGTCTCATTGTGTGTGCGTGTGGGGTGAGGGGGTTTAGCTGCAAGCGTATGTGTCTGTAGATCAGTGGCTGCAACAGGAGGGATAATTTCGCCAGGATGATGGACATTATAGGGCGCCCCTCACACACACCAGCCATGTTTGTTCCTTGGCTGCCTAAGGGCATGTGCTCGGCGGGATTCCTCTCCCACTCTTGCACACAACCTGCAGACATGTCAAACGAACAGAACCGGACTTGCTGAGTCACTCACACATTAGTCCATAAATCACCAACAGTCATTTATCATAAATAAATCACCAGAATAAAGCTCATGTTTTCCAATAAAAAGCCCTTTCAGAATCATTACTACCTTGTTGTTCATTCAGGTGCACAGCCATTTTTACACAAAGAAAATTATTATAAAACAACCAGCTTGTGTCATGTGGCAGCATGAATCATGTGGCTTCATACATCCACACCAGTAGGTGTCAGCATAAAGTCCAAAATCATTAGCATAAAGAAAACCAGTGAAACATGAACAAAAACGTGCCTGTTGAGTGTACTTTTAAAAAGCAAAATGTGTATATCACATGTCCATGATAAAAAAAAAAAAATGTTTTGGCTACATTTTCACAGTACTGCACATCAGAGAAAGAGAGGACAGAGTTGATGAGATGAATGGTTTGAACAAATGAATTCATGAGAAACAATGCAGTCAGAGCTCAAAGGACTAGCGATGAAACAGTCAAGGCCGGGCGAGGGATGAATCCACAAAACTGATAATGCTGTTTGCCTACAGTACAGGCAACGACTAGTAACTACACAAATGATGAGCAACACTACACGTTTTTTAATGACTTCTGTCTTATTTTTTCCATACACTGTTAAATATGTCCTTAGAAAAAAATTCCTCAGCATCAAAAACTATCAACCTTTTGCCATCCCCAACAACACAATTGAAAGAAGCAAACATTTGAAAGGTTATATTCTCTCAAATCCCACAGTTTTCCTTGGTGCCAATATGATATGTGCGGTTAACGTGGTTAAGTTCTAGTAGAAGAGTTGGATTTCAGAGGATGTGGTGCGTTCAATGTGTTTGTGTGTGAAATCCCTTCAGTCAGACCGTATCATTTGACCAGGCTAATCTCCTCTTCTTACAGCTCATTACAACTATGTTTGTCCAAAACTATGGCCCAAAGTATTGAAAAAAGAGGGAGGCTGAGCTGATTGGAAGGTAATAAAAAGTGAAAAAGGACAAAGTGAAAAGGCAATGCACACACTCGCTCTCACAATCACAGACTGAAAATAGCATCCTTATCATCCCTGTTTCATTTAGATTTGATTACTGTCGGATTATAATGCAATCACAACACTGTTTGAGAGGTAGCTATGGGAACCGTGTATCTCGCCGCAGATCTTAATTTAGGTTTGAACACTCCAGATCACTTAGATACAAGAGACGAGGGGGATGGACAGAAAGGAACAAGGGCGCGAGAGGAGGTGAGAGGTATACTGGGAATGAGGCATGGGGGGGGGAGACAGGACATGGAGACAGGCGCTTTCTTGTTCTTTCTGTTGTATTTCATATGCGATTCAATTTGTCTTTCAGGAGGAAAATCAATTTCTGATGACAATCCTGTGTGCTGCACTGAAAGGCAGAGAGTTCCTGAGTCCTGGGAAAGTTGCTGTTGGAGACAGAGGCTAATCTCGGCAGAATGAATCATTCACGCTCTTATTTGGACATCTGTGTTAACATTTTCCCCCCTATTCCTCCCCTCCCTCATAAACTCTGCCCGACTGGTGATGGTTTCATTAGAAGTTTTTGCAGGTGGTTGAAAGTTTGGTGGGACAGGAATATGATGACGCCAACTGGCCTGAATTTCCTCGTATGGTGACTAAGTCAACAGATTTAATCAAAGATGCATAAAACAATATTTTATTTTATATGTATACTATTTTATATTTTATACATAAATTGCATGATTCAAATGTCAGTTTTGAACTGGTGAATGCATTCATTCCCATATATTGCTGTAACCATGGTGATGCTGAACTTGACCGTGGCAAAGCAAAGACACTGCAAACAGTGTGCAGAAAAACAATGACTTGAAAGCACAGAATGTCAGACCAATGGAAAGTTAATTAATGAAGTGAGCAGAACTGCCAGATGCTCTTGATTTCTATGGAGCACATGTTCTTCATACTGCTGCAATACATAAAGAGAGCCTTCTTTTCACGATTCTCTATGGCTTGCACCTCATGTTTTTATTAATTCCAAAATTAACAGAGAAAAAAAAAAAGTATTGCAGCTATAAGAAAGATGAAATATGTAGTCTTAAAGGGATAGTTCACCCAAAAATTAAAAAAATATTACCCCATGATTTACTCACCCTCAAGCCAGGTGTATATGGCTTTCTTCTTTCAGACAAATACAATCGGATGCTATATTAAAAAAATATCCTTCTTCCAGTCTTTATAATGGCAGTGAATGGGGGCCGAGATTTGGAAGCCCAAAAAAGTGCATTCATCCATCATAAAAAGTACTCCACACGGCTCAGGGGGTTTATAAAGGCCTTCTGAAATGAAATGCTTTGTTTGTGCAAGAAAATATCCATATTTAAAACTTTATAAAGCGCAATCTATAGCTTCCGCTAACTGTTGTACGTGTGTTCACAAGAGAGTGGCGTTCCAGCGGATGACGTACAGTAGGATTTAGGCATAGCATAAGCTCCGGTGAGAATATGCTAGTCTCGCAAAATCGCAAAAAAGTTTTCTTTACAGCAAAGGAACCACATAAAGAAGTGAATTGTTTTAGTTATGCTCTACATTTTATTAGTCTTAAAGTGTAGGGTAGCGTAAAGGATAGGCGTAGCGTAAGCTCAGACGAGAAGAGACGAACGCAAATTTAGCTGTGTCGAAGCATCCTGGATATACACACGAATGCACCATTTTATGGGGTGACCATACGTACCCTTTTACCCAGAGATGTGCTGGCCAGGATTTCTATATTGCCTAAAATATCTAGGTTTTGGCTTTGTTTTCCTGTTTTCATACTTGTTGAAGGTAATGACTGAAAAGTAGTTTGACCAATAACATCCAGGCATTGTACTTAATCGACCAATCATGGCGCATGAGAAGGCAAGATCTACAGAGAATGGTCAAAGTGATGCAAATACGCATACACATTACTTGTGTTCGACTTGAAGCAGTGTTTCAGTCATTACCTTCAACAAGTATGAAAACAGGAAAACAAAGCCAAAACCTGGATATTTTAGGCAATATAGAAATCCCTGCCAGGACGTGTCTAGGAAAAATGGGGCGTATGGTCACCCTATAAAATGGTGCGTTCGTGTGTATATCAAGGATGCTTTGACATAGCTAAAGTTGCGTTCATCACTTCTCGTCTGAGCTTATGCTACACCTACATCATGTGCTGGAATGCTACTCTCAGCTCAAATTTTGTCATCAATTCCTCACCCTCGTGTCATTCCAAACAGATACGTCTTTTGCTCATGTTTAAAACACAAAGATATTTTTAATGAAACCTGAGAGATTTCCAACCCAGGCCTGTAGTGACATTTCTGTCAACAAAATTATATCACGTTGCATGTTTTGTGACAATGAAATGTCTAGTGAGAAGCGTATTCAATTTTATTAAAAAAAGATGTGAATCTAGTAACATTTTAAATGTTGCTCGTATGTATTGAGGTAGTTAAATGAAATATCCGGTGAGTGGCATTAAAAAATTAATGCTATCATGTTTGAAAATAATGTATCACCTACACTAAACCTGACCGATAATAATAACAAAAACAAACGTGAGATAAATAAGTTTATTTATTTATTTATTTATTTATTATTTTTATGTAATTAATCAATAATTAAATGCCTGTGAAATAATTTGTGTGAAAATTAATCAAAGTTGTTACAAAAAGATAGGTAAAGGCCCATTTTTTCTAATGAGATTAGGTTCTCTTCATTAACTTTTTTTTATCAATCTCTTTATGAACTTTTTTAAGCTTCAATATCTTGGTGGAATGGACTTGCAATGGATGCACAGAATTCACTTGTTTCATCTCTTTTAAGATGTCCAAATGATTAGGAAGAGGAGAGATGGGTCATAACATTTGTGATCTCTGTCAAGTTTATGGCAATACCACATGTGAAATTAGAAGAGGGTTATAAATATATCAAATAGTCCTTTTACTAAGCATTAGCTACTATAAAGTTGATTAAGGGGTATTGTATTTCACATATAAAAGAGCCAGATCCACGTTTATTCATTTTTATTGGCTCAGCCAAGACCAAAAAAAAAAAAAAAAAAAAAAAATATATATATATATATATATATATATATATATATATATATTTAACCATTTTTTTATAAAACAACCCAAGACTGACCAATGAACACTGCTGAAGGTTGAAAAATTACTCTTCAGACAAATGTCAGATGTGAAAGGCGCAGGACAATCCCCTGTGTTTGCCACGGCTACCTGATTTTAAAAGGACTGAACTGGCTTGATTAGACGTTGAGGTAATAGATCTGAAGTATCAGCTGGACTCATGATTAATAAAAGCGTATTGTACAAGGCAGTGACCCTCATGGCTAAAATCCTTTCTATGTTCTTCCAGGCAGAAAGGGTTTAGACCTCATAATAGTTCTTTAAAGGGCACGTAATTAACAAGGTCTAATGCCATTGTCATACTGTTAAGGCTCAAAAGTTTGCACAGCAAGGAAGTTGGGTTTTAAAATAGACCGCTCAGTGAACATGGGCTCTGATTACAATTATGCGCTACACTTTGCTGATTTGAAATCAATGAGGCCAAATTTCACAGGGGCCCTGTCAAATGGTAGCAACGAGCATCCCAGATCCATTCCCCAATCAAAAGTTTTTGCTCTGTATAATTTCACGCAATCAGATTTCTCCACAGTCATCCAGTGCAATCAGGTAATCAGTGGGGCCCATTAACAAGACAAATGGGGTTTAAAAAGTGGGTGCACTCTGTTTGCAGGAACTTCCTGTGGAGAAGGCCCCCCTGCCTCTGCCATCTTTGATACGCTGCTGAATGGCTCCGTAGTTGCTGTAATTTGGGTCTAGAAAAGGAACTCACGATTTCATGAGATTTTGAACATTTAACATGGTATCAGCTAATGAAGTGATATAGTTAACTGGTAAAGGACTGTTTAAATTGGCTGGATATCCGATAAAGGTGTTTTCTTTATTAAATTCAAATGGTTTCATTAATGCAGTGCACTGTGGGCTTGCATAACAGCGTTTGCCTTCACGCACATTAGGAAAAGACTGTCTATAGAATTTTTCCTTTAATTGCTTTCACTGCGAATCTAAGAAATTGAAGAAAAGGTGTCTTTCATTTGCCCTTTTTAAACTGAGAGGATGATATTTTGTCCTAAACTACCGTTTCTCTCGGTGGACACAAATTGTCATTACCACAAATTTAAATGCCTGTGGAAATAATGAACCGAGACAATGTGAACATAACAAAGACAACAACAAAAAATGAAAAGGAATAGGCTCTAATTTTGTCCCTTAGGGAAACGTGGAGCGATTCTAATTAAGCTCATCCTGAAATGAAACACTCAGGTCACACCGGTTTCTCATCTCAGTCCCTTAACTGGCGGCTTTTGTTTGAGGCATACAGTTAATAATAATGTCCAACCTCAGAGAAAGGAAGTCATGCTCGCAAAGACCCCGTGGCCATTAGGAACCTCACATGCTGTATAGATATTAGATTAGATGCAGCTTTAACTGCCAGACGGCAGTTAAACATGGCTGAACTGCAGAAGTCGTCCCTCAAGTAGTCCTGATTAAACACGCGAGGAGCGGTGCTGGTTCTACCCGAGGTGATTTGAAGTGCTTAATTAAACATAGACTATACCGAGATAGCTCAATCTAAGAGCTGTCAAGCCTTAAACCGGGACGAATATCACACACCTTGTGCATCATATTTGCAGATAGATCTATCTTGACTGGTAATATCTGATCCGCTCGCTCTTATCTACACTTTGCCAGACCTCAGATTGTTGAGCTATCTTTCATTTTACTCATTGTGTGCGGGGCGGTAATTGGCCGCAGATAAGCGCGCACTCTCCCTCCCTCCCAGGCCGAGCCTGAGCATTCTGAAAGCAGTCTTCTTGGACACGGGCTCTATTCAGGGGTCATTTGGCTGACCAGGGATGTCTAAAGCTTTTGGATGCCTGGCTTCAGATGAGTCCACTCATGTCTGGCCTGCCACTCCCAGCCAGATGCCCCAATCTTTCAATCAACCATCCCATTTACTGCCGCAAAGCACCACTGCCCAGCATCACTTACTGACAGCAATGGCGCGACTATCAACTACTGCTGAAAATATCCTCCGCACTGGGCCTAATAACTCACGTTGTTCTGGAAGAGCGAAAGGAGCGCGTCAGGGTTAAGCATGTTGACGCAAACATTCAAGGATTGTGGTTTTGTCAGGAAGGCTGAATGCAATCCATTAAACACTCAACTGAAAATTAAATTTTGTTGCTTTTTTTTTTTCTGGACATTGATGTATCAATGTAGTTAACCAATCAGAGTAAGGGAATCAAGGTTTCCATGGCAACACTAGTTAGGAATAAAAACAGGGAATAATTGTCAATCATTTGTTACCACCAGTCTAAACTGTTTTGATATTAAGCTGATATCTAATTTGCATTTTTAATTTCTCTGCAGATGATACACTCCCTGTTTAATGAGCAATTAATTGGTGACAAATTCAAATTAATATCAAATATGGAAAATTGTTTGTTCTCTGCCACTTGACAGAGAACAAACAAAACATTTCCTGGTCCTTTCCTTCACAGAATATAAAAGATAAAACTCAATTTCAGCAGTTGCACTGACATACGGTTTTACTTTTCCAAAACAAAGGCACTAAGTGCTAACGTCATTGTGCTGCATCATTGGGCTTCTTGACATTGAGTCACTCAAAGGTGAAAAACCTGTTGAAGCATTTTTAAGACTTACACATAGCAAATGAGCAGTTTCTGTGGCTTATAGCGCCTTCAGAACACCTAATTTCAGGCGCATAATCACACGGCACAATGAACAGCATAAAATTGTAACAATTACATTTCAATCATGTGCCATGAATTCAAACTTTTTAAAAGCCTCTCAGTCATACAGTTCTTTCCTTTTGTCCCCTTTTAAAATGTCTCCTAATTTCCATGAGTTCCTTTTCCTGCGTCCAATTGGATAATGGATGTAAATAGACCTTATACATCTAATATGACTAGGGACTGAAAATAGAGAGTAAGTGCCTTTTTATAAAGGCTTATATTGAGGGAGAGCTTTTGATTGCAGGAAATGGAGATCTTATCTCTTGTGTTTGCCTGGCAAACGCCTGCACACTGTAATCTGGATTATTTAACTAAAAAGCCTATATGTTCCCTTTTAGACAAAATGGATTAATCTTTGCATGTATGTGAAGCATTTCCATTATACGCATTCAGAATCTCGCAGACATGTTTTGGCTTGATATTGCTAAAGTCTGTTCACTGTCTGCCATTGGTACTGTTTTATGTAAAGAAACAAAATCACTCAGAACATCTCTTTTCATTTCACAGATTTCTTTCTACATCTATCAGTCCATCCACCATTCACCATTCATAATAAAATCTCCATTTATTATTTTTTTTTTAAATTTTTTATTTTTTGTAAACAGTGCTTTGGAGGCATTGTGTTTATAGATAGAACTAACTTTGACATAACATGTTTTATTAGCAACAATCCTCTAGCAGCTTTTTATACATTACTATCTGTACATACAGATTTATTGCAGCGGTAGAACGATAATGAACTCTTTCACTCTATTAAAACACACTGGCAAAACCCAGTCACAAAGTAACGCTGCATAAACATAGTCCTCCTACGTTCTCCCTCTTACTTGACCTCTCAAGTTAATGGCTACATGGAAGATGCCCATGTGACGTGCTGTTTAGAATTCTTGGTGTTATAATTGTTGGAAGGGTACCCTAAACACTTTAATGCACCTCCATTCATGTGCAGTTTTATTTCTTACATCTGACTGTAGCAAGAAGGGAGGCCTTACAGCAAGTAAACAGTTGTTTGGGATGATTATACATGTTAAAAAATATGTTTTTACATTTTATGTCACGTTTTTTTGCGATGTAAAGCTCAAAGAAATGATTTAGGCCTTTCTAATGCTATTTACAATCACCCTCTCTTGCTTCTGCTTCAGGGCACGTTTCCCCATCGCAGTCTTCCTCTGATCATTCCTCTTGTGTCGACTTTTGGCTGTTTAGGAGACAAAGAAGTCTTGTGCTGCATTTCGTGCTGACAACCTCACTTGCTTCATTTTGAATCAGCTTAGAATTCAGTGACCTTTTCATTTTGGGCTCTTTTTGTGCGCATCCATCTTTTGGGATTATCTCTATACAGATTGTTTGTGTGCGAGTGTTTGTACGTACGTGTCGAGAGGGAGGTGGGATAGGAGAATTATTTTAGGCTGTTATCATTCTAATGGTATTGGGGGGAAGTGCCTTAGTTCAAAACAAGATCGATGTGAATTAACGTCCCCTTGGAGATCTGAGGACAACAACAGCACTGAAATCATTTTGTCCTTTTCACATGTTTTCACTCAGAGGAAATGAAAAATGTTCTCCTTTCATACATGGAAATGAAACACGAGACAGTAGATAATCTCATAAATATGTGTTGCATTTCATGCCCAATTCTCAGGCTTATAGAGAGCGAGTGAGAGAGGAGGAGCAGAAAAGGAGTTAGAGAGAGAAGGTCTTTGTTTCAGGCTTGGCTGACAGGAAGTGGTGGCAGAGGGACAGTCAGGGACACTCATCCCCATGAATAAGGAATGCTGGAAGACATGGTATCCCTTTTTGATCAGACCTCGCTGATGGATCGGTCGGAGAAAGGCAAATAGGGATAAGACAGACCCTTGATGACAGCAGACCAATTTTGATGCCCTTTTAACTCTCATTGCGGTGTGTCTCGTTTGAGCTGATGTTTTTGAGCAGCATGGGAAAATGGCCTTAAACCTGAGTGCAGAATCAGTGAAACCACAAAACAGACACGAAGAGAGAAAGACAGAGAAAGGGTGTAAGCTAGTAATGGGCTGATGTAGAATATTCACACAAGTTCTATAAGACATTCAGGGGGCAAAGAGGAGCTGATCGACTCTCAGAGGCTGGTTTTGCTGGTGGTTTAACAAGATAAAGCTTTCATTAAGACCGCAGCGCAGGGCAGAGGCGACTGTCTTGTTGCTGTGGTCGAAGAGTGAGTTTCCTTGTTTGTCTGCAGTCGTGGCTGTGATTAATGCTCCTGCTGTCCACTTTAAGCAGGGCCTTTGAGAATAACACTGAGAGAAACAGAGTGGGAAAAAGAGAGAGAAAAGGAAGAATTTATGTTCCTGTCAAATTTCCTTTCTCCTCCCGTTTCTGAAAACAGCAAGGTTCTGAAACGAGATGAAGGCTTTCTCTTTGCTTTGCGCAAAAATAAAGAACAAGGACAGCAGGTTTTCAATCGAAAATGATTAATTCCAAAACGCCAAACCATGTGCAAAGAGTTGCACTAGTGCAGCGTCCGGTTCCATGTTGTATGTAACCCTAAACTCAAAGGCCCCGAGCCCTCCTCCATGTTTATAATGCATTAGTGGAACAAACTCTTCACTGTACTCTATTTACAAATCCCAGCAGGTCATGGATTAGTTGCAGATGTGGCTATGAAACGGCTCCGACCAAACTCATACCACAGAAATAAATGTTATGTTGGTCTAGGGTCTTTTTTTGTTCATATTTTTGTTTGAACTAATTTTGATGGGGTGCAGGAAACAAGAGAATACAGCTCACTGTTTGGAACAAGAGGTGTGGTACAACATTTATATTCCTCAGATTAGCTCTGCACTCATCTTCATGTAAAACAAAGGTTATTAACTTGCTAGGCTAAAAGCTTTAACCAACATTTATTTATCTTTTGAGAGCAGATTCAGTCATTTGTCTTTGAACGCGGCAATTATTGCTTTTTACTTTGGCTCACACCAACACACGCTCACAGTCTCTCTTCATTTAACTGATTTGGATGAGCACTCAAGAACTCTTAGACAGAGCAACCTGAATTGATTTTCTCAGCTAACACCTTGTAGCGAGGGAGACGTTTCAACAAACAAATGTACTGCTCTTGTCAGAGTCACATCCTTGCAAACGCATCTTCATTTGCAGTGATGTAAGAACAACAGCCCTGCTTACAAATGTAAGCACAACAGAAGTGGAATAGCTAAACAAGAGCTGAAGTATGACGGTCTATATACACAACTGGACACTGGTGTGCGTTTTATTGTCACTCTGTCCTCTCCAGCCTCTTACACATGATCAGAGAGACAAGTGGCCTGCCGTTGGCAGGTTAATGGACAAAGGAGACTGTGTCTGGGGTGCAGGAATACCTTCTGCTGGAGCTATCAGCCGGCCCATTGTTGGGCTCTCAAGTGCATTAGGATCATCGTAGCCCTCACTTTGTGTGAGAGGAGAGAACAGTAAATGCATTTAACTTCCAACAGAACACTGGACATGTCAGTCAAACACCCCAGAATGCCACTTACTTCCTTCTCCCTTTTCCAGACAAATAAATAAACTATGGCTATGCCCGAAACCTAAAAAAATGCTTCTCAGGTGGTATACGGAAGTTGGAAGGTACTAAAACAAGTTCTTATTCCAACATTCATGTTAAATCTAGTCTACTAAGGAACCTATATCCGGTTGACTTTTAAAAGCTACAGTAGTAGAGATGTATCCAAGGCCATAGCTGGGGTTTGCGGGGCCCCGGTGCAGGTTGTACCCGTGGGCCCTGTTTGAAATCGTGTGAATAGCACAAATAAATAAATAGAACAAAGATACAAATTAAACAATGTTTAAGTTTTTTTTTCAAGTTTGTAGGTGCATAGGTACAGAAACTAAATAATTAAATGAAAATATCATTGCAGAGTCTTAACTGTATAAATTAAATATAAATTAATTCTTGTTAAAATTAGTAATTCAGTCAAGAGCAGTGAGCGATTTTCTCTCTTTTATTTTCTTGGATTAACATTAAGGACACAGATAACAGCTAGTAAATTAGGCACGGTCACTTTAAGAGACAATGCATCCAATATAATGATACACATCCGATTTCTTTCTCAACTGTTTACATTCACTTAAGACATAACCGACTTTTTTTTAAAGGATACTTGCCAAGACAGGTATTTCAACATGATTTTGTATGTATTTGACCGTTCAAGTGCAAGAAGAGGCAAAACTCAATTTCAAGGGCTGTGAGACACGGCTCTCTGTTTGCGCGATGTGTGCACAGAACACAGTACGTGGGTGCTGAATTGGGCTCTTTCGCATCTTTTTGTGTTTGAATATTTAAATCGATGAGGTGTATTTGTTCGTTCAATTGCAAGAAGACATGAAAGAGAATTCGGGGTTTGCGCGCTGAGACGTGGCTTTCTGAGTGCGCATTGAACACAGCACGCGAGTACTCAGTTGAGTTCTTTCACATCTTGTGCTTGAATGCTTTAAAATCTCCTGAATGTTTGAAGTGGCAAGGCTTAAAAACACATACAAATGATAAGCTTTCATGATGACGCGCAGTAGTGGCCCGTCAACTGTCCTGAGCGTCTTTCATGCTGGCCTCGGGCAGTCAGTTGAAGTTGCCGTGGGCCCCCCACAGCCGTGGGCCCCTATAATCGTCACCACTTTTCACCCCACTAGTGACGGCCCTGGATGTATCCTTCACCCCCCACAAAAAGGGTTTCACACTTTTTTTTTTTTTTGATACAATTGATCCTCACATATTAAGGCATAAATATAAATGCAGCTAGATACTCTTAAGTATAACGTCTCATTTATATAGTTAAAATATTTTTTTATCTTGTAAGAAGAATAATATTATTTTAAAATAATAACTGTTTAAAAAAATAAATAAATGTAAAAAAATCAGTATCATAATTTGCTTGTGATATTCCTTGTTTCTAAGTTTCTTTGATGCATTTTAAAGGTGTTGTATGTAATTTTTTGACTGTACTAAAGTATAAAAACATTATAATACATTTGCAGATATTCTAAGTTCACAATTCTACAGCCAGTTATTCTACTTTGAAAATGTGCATTCTGTGTCAGAATGTCTGTTTTTGTTTTGGTCTGTGATTCCGCCCACTTACAGTTGACCCAATAACATTTTGACAGCATGGGTTGCCAGTTTGCAGAAACACAGCATACTGCAGCCATGGAAGAGAGCAAACGATCTAGGTCAGAGATCGCAGATTCTACCCTACCTAAAAAGCCTCGGCATCCATCAAAAAAATAAATAAAAAATCTGTGACCAGAGGCATATTAAAAAGTGGATAAATCAACTCATCGGTTTAAAGCTGTGAGCATTGAGTCTGAGGAGGCGGGAGAAACAAGATTTTGAATTTAGACCGCAATACCCATTTCAAACACTAGCTGTCATTATTACATACTGCACCTTTAATAGATTGCCATTTACACAATGATGGAGTCACATTGCAGTCACATGCATTTCTGACTACTTCCAAGTGTGTTTTAAAAATGTTTTACACCTCTATTCAAGATCACCTGAGCTGGATCTTAATACCAGATGTAAACGAGGTCTATGCATGATATTTAGTAACTTTTTATCAACTACTGGTGTATTGCATCAACAAAGCTACATTGTTCTCTCAAGATAAATGTTTTCTGTTATTTATGTAACAGCCTGACTGAGTATTTCAACACTGCAACAGTAGAAGGCCAAGACTCAAGTAAACCTGAGAGGGAAGTTTGGCTGGAAGTGTACTGAGCCCTAATCCCACCCTGACCCAACATCTACCTCCTCATCCCCTTCCTCCAGGGACCCAAACTCATACCTGCATTCCTCTCTCTAATGTTCTACTCAATCAGTCGGTGTGCAAAATATGAAACGTACGGCATACTGGATTCGGCCCAACGCTGATGAGAGTGTAAGTCATGTTCTGTTGGACCCACGCTAAAGGCAGAGGTTTACACTAATGCGTGATTTACAATGACTTCACTGTCCAGTTTCAGATGGTAGACAAGCATGATCCTCAGACAGAGCTCGGGGGGAATGTCAGCCCACGCTGCTAAAAACAAAGTCACATTTGAGTGTGGCCGGTCGACGGCCCCTTGTGGTTTGTATCCACATCCTGAAGTGGAGACAGTGATTTACACAGTGTGTCTGTCAGTCGTTTGGGACTAAGGCTGCAATGATTAATCGACATTATCGACAACGTTGACAATAAAAAATTGTCGACAAATATTTTTGTTGCAGAGTAGACGTTTGATCTCATATGACCTAATGTAAGAGCCTGAAATAATGCGGTTTGACCAGTGTGGCGCTGTAGCGCAAGACTGTAATTCAGCTCTCCTGGATGCAATTTAAGAGAAGAAGACACAGCGCTTCAGAGCAAATGCACGAACGAACCTGAAGCTGCTGAGCGGCGTTTGGATGAATATGTAAATGTATGCTGCACGCTTTCCTCTCAATAATGAAATAAACACAACAAAAACTGACAGCGGTGTGAAAGCAGCAGTTAAAAACGCATCTAATTACAGCGATGTGGATGTTTGCACGAGCTCTGCAGTAAAGTCCAGTCATGTCACGTTTATTTATATAGCACTTTATGCAATAGATAGCCTTAAATCAAGCAGCTTTACAGTATTAAACATGAAAAACCAGAGTCAGTGTCGATTTCAGTTAGAATTACATCTTGATTTTCTGTTATAAAGCAGCTCTCCAGCGTGGAGCAAGCTAATGATAATATATTTTTATTAGTGTGGAAAAAATATTATTTCATTAAAGTCATAGTTTGGTTTGCAAAGATCAAAGCTTGATCTAGCTCAAGACTGTTTTGATTATCATAACCCTATAAGGTATTTTAAGAGAGATTATTTTGTGAATAAAATAGTTTATCCAAAAATAAAATGTCTTATCACTCACCTTTATTTTGTTTCTTATCCATATGACTTACAAAAGGAGATGTTAGGCAGAATGATGTGTCATTCAGTTACTTTTTCATGTAGCTAATCAGGGGCACAACTGCACATTTGCCGAGGGGTATGCAAGATCAGTGTCAGCGCCCCCTGTATTCTAGTAGCCTCTAACACTTACTCACGCAGAAAACTTTCTGCAAGTCAATGACCAAAAGCCCATTACTAGCTTGTGCATGGAAGGACACAAACTTATCAGAAGTGAAAAAAGTGACAAAGGTTTGAACCTCCTTCCCCCTTTTTTAATACCACAGGGAAAAAAAAAGTGAAAAGTAAAAACAAGAAGAAAAAAAAGAAAGAAAAGTGTGTCACATAACATCCCTTTTAACTCCTGATAGCAGACCCCAGCCAGTAGAACATTTTTATTTTTTGAAACACATTTTTTAGTTAGGTAAACAAAACAAATACTATTAAAATGAATGTCATGATTCCCACTATGGCCACTAAATGGCAGCAGAGGGTCATTTATTGTCTCATTTACCATTTCCACTCTGTAATATAGTTCTTTTCACATGTTTTGCTAATGGATTTATATTTAGACTTTATAAAATCACTATTATAACATTTAAAAATATCTTCTTTGTCAAAGTTCAGCATTGTTTTGTATTGAAGTATGAAGTAGCAAGATTTTTCAACTCATTGAATCTACTTGAATTACACAGATGGCCTATTTTGAATTTACTGGACTGTTTTAGTGCCTAAAACACAGCTGAATACAATTAATTTGTACTTAATTGTAATTGAGTTGTGAATTATGTCAATGTTGTCAATGACAATTTTTGTATTATTTTTGTATTACCTAGGCTCCAGGTATTTTAATAAAAGGGCTCACTATAGCTTTATTGCTCAGTAAGCTTGGTTCTGCATCTTAACACCCCCAAAATCATGTTCTCCATCATTGCATAGGCCCACTCACGGATGAGACATGCAGATATATAGTCAACCTTCACTGAATTTTATATAATCAATTATATATCAATTAAAAAAGTATCAGTCAATGTTTAACATTATATTAGTTGTCAAAATGAATTCATTGCAGCACTTTTGACATACCTAAATCGAGCTCCGTACAAAGGAAAATAATGTCAGAATGTAAAATGAGATTTTATTTTATGCATTTAAATATGGTTTCATTTTCTTACTTTACAAATTAACGAAAAATTTGCATATATTTTCTACATTTAACTGCACTGTGCTTACATTTGGGCTACTTGTGCATTAAATTATCAATAAAAATAATTACATAGCCTATCATCTTGCGCCCTATTGTGATCTCGAATTGCAGAATAGGCCTATTTCAGTAGGCTATATGCCTTTGAGCGACGTTCTTAAATGTAATGCACATGCTTGCACAGTTTTGCAGCTTTAATCGCCATTTTTGTAATTTCGTGACTTCATTGACAATATATGCTCGCAGTTTCTACTGTGGTTTATTTATGAAGTGAGTGTGCGCCTCAAATTCGTGTACAGTTGAAGAGCGCGCGCCGTGAGCACAGTAAAATGGCTGACAGGACAGGAAAGTTTGTTTTACTGACATATAACAATATCTCATCAGACCGCAGTTCCCTGTTGTTCTACTGAAGCTCATTTGGCACCTGCCTTTTCCACGCTTGTTTGACTCGGGAAAACTGAAGTGAGCATCTGAAAAGTCTCCCATTTGTTGTGGTCGCAAAGAGATAGTCCTACGGCCATTCCATGTCTTAATAGGTTTTTAATAAATACATATTTGAACTCATTAAAATGCTAAAAACCGTTCAATAAAAATGTTGCATTAATTATTTTTAATAACTAAGCTTTTGATTATTTATAACGTTTTATTAAATATTTTTTTCAACGAATGATTTTGGCAAAATGGTGCCCCCTATGTGTGGCGCCCCTATATGCACTGCATACTGCATACCCCGTTTTTGCGCCACTGTAGCTAATTAAATGGTGAATGAGAGAGTTTCTCTGTCAGTCATCTATTTTGTGTGCCAAATATATATATTTGCATAAATTAATTGTATAATAATTGTAATTACATAATATGACTTTCAAAAGCTGAAGTGATTACTGTTATATATTTGTTAGCATATGCATAACTCAACATTTTAACTAATTGCAAAAGCTGAATAATCAGTCAATGTCTACTGATTAATCAGTGAAATAATTGACGATTAGTCGATTGATCGTTCTAATAATTGTTAGATTAATCGATTATCAAAATAATCGTTTGTTGCAGCCCTATTTGGGACCGGCGGTTAGTCGGTGGTGTGCTGGCATGCTGTGTGCAACATTACGTTATAAATAGATCTTTAAAGCAAAGTGTCCACGCTGGAGCTCATACGTATCTGTCGCTTGTTAAACTGCCACAAAATGACCTGCCACCAAAATGGAAATACGCTCCACTTCACCAAACCATAAGGTCAAGTTATAGCCTTGTTTTCAAAAATCTGAAAGTGATTTTGAGGTGTACTACAGATACTCTCTTCCAGCCATAATGCATTATGTTTCTGAGCACTTACATTTGTAGGTGATTTATCTTTACGGATTTGGCCATTTGCCTCCACATCAAATTCCTGCTGTCAAAGAGAGCAGGACAATGCTTGGAAATAAAATGCCGTGGCATAAATAAGGCTCCAAATTTATATCCTCTGCTTCTAAAAAGCAGTCGGGGCTCCTAGTGAGATCAGGACACTAGTGCGAAAGTCTCCTTCAACTCTCATCTTTGCAAACTTTTCTTTACTCTGTTTGGAAGACAAATCACCCAACTGGCCGGATAGATTTCACAGTGCTTTTCAAATGGCTCTGAAGCTGCTCTGAGCAAGCAGTCCTAGGAAAGAAAGCAGCTTTGATTTGAGACACCTGTCTGCACTCCAAGCTGTTCTGATTTGTTCGCTTTTCAGATTTCAGTGAATGATACACACAGGTTTTGATGTCTCCACCCCACTTTAATTGTTCCTGCTGTTAACATCAGTTATATTATCTTACCAAGGCAGTTTGTAGTTACAGAATACAGGGGGTGGCCCATCAACTGAACCTGACACCCAGAAGCATTGTCGCTCAGGGTAAGTCACACCTCTTTATTGTACGGGAGAGATGGGAAGAGGTTGAAGGCGTCTCAACTTTCTCCAGCTGGAGGATTCCTGCAGGCCCTTGAGACGTAAGCACAGTGACACCAGAGATGTGACTCATGGACTCTTAATGCAGTTGTCCAGGCTGAGTGTGAGTGAGTTACAACTCTGTGAGAGCAAAAGTTCAAGGGTCATATCGATATCACTGCTAAAAGCATCAGGCCCATTAACTTGCGAGTAAATTTTCAGTGCAACTTTCAAAAATAATTTCGTATTTCATCAAGTAACACAATTATTGTAAGTAAAAATTAAAGTTTGTCTAAAACATTGTATAAATCTGGCCATTTGCACCTTCCACAGATATTTTGCATTTTCACAGATAATAATATTATCATTATTATATTATATTTATGTATATGAAGAAGATTGAAAGGAATATATATACATATATACATACATACATATATTATGTCTTAACTAAAGATCAAAAATGTTTAAAGCAATCTTTTTTTACACATTGTTTTAGAATGATATTTACTCTGAAAAGCACTTGTAAACTTAAAAAAGCACTATTAATGGTATATATAAAAATGTACTATAAAACATCATATTATTAATTTAAAGTCCCATTTATCCTGTTTGAATTATTATTATTATTATTATTTTTTTTTTTCATATTTTTGGGGAATCTTGCCATAACAAACCCCTGACCTAGAGCACCACATGAGTCAGGACTGTCAAAAAATAAATAAATAAGACACCCCTGGTCACAGCTTTTTTTCTATTTTACCTTGGAAAGTTGCTCTCAGTTCCATTTCATATTTTTGAGTATTTTTAATGAACAACTAATATGGAAAACATGGCAAGCATGTGGATATTCCAAGCTAAACTTTCATGGTGAGGCTCTTTTATGCTCAGCTGTCCTGTTTTACATATTTGACTTTTCTGACATAGGTCAAGACTATGAAAAGAGAGAAACTAAAGCGGGTTAATTTAACTTGGCAACAGGTTAAATCAAGCTATTCAATAACAGCCAACTTCACGTTGGTGAGCAGGGCCAGCCAGCAGTGTCATGGAATGTTTTTAAGTGGCCAGCTTTGATGTCTGGTGTGCGGGAGAGACTGCGCCCTCTATGTGCCCTGACATTTGTGCTTCTAACTCCCTCGCTCTGAGGCCTCTGTGATAGTCATCGTATGAAAGGGAGAGCGATAAATACAAAGAGAAAGGAATAGAGAGCGGGCGAGAAGGAAAGAGAAAGGACTGTAGAGCATTGTAATTAGTTGCACCTGTTTCCTTTAACGCGGCTCCGGTTTCTCTGTACAAACGCATGTAGATTAGGCATCAAAGTGCCTCTCTTCAATGCCCCCTTTGTTGGCAGTTGTCAGGGAAGCAGCCTCCAGAAATGTGCGACCCGAGCAAAGCTCTGGAACTCAAGCACAGAGAACCCGCAGCCATGTGTCCTCTCCACAGCAGGAGTGTGAGCTTCTGCTGGGTCACCGTTAGACTTCGCTCACTTCTGTAATGACATATGGATACAGTCCTGCTTTGTTGAGGATTCCAGTGAGTGAAATTTTAATAAGTTGTCCTGCGGGCCCGGAACTTACAAGTAAAAGTTACTCTCTGGTTAAAAAAACAAGTAAATAAAAGCAATCTCGATATGGTATTTCATGGGACGGTATGGTATATTTGCCTCACATGGAATATTCATGTCACACAAGGCATAGTGCAGTATTTGCACAATTTGTTCATTTACATATGTACATGTTCATCTATTTTTCTCTTTAATTGCTCTATTTACGAGTGAGTTCTAATTTCTTTGTTGCTTGCAGAAAGAATATGTCATTGCCAGCAATTACTGCTGCATACTGTATTGTTGTGTGTTTGATAAATAAACTTTGGATGCGTCCCAATTCATATACTATCCATCTTCTATTATGCAAGATTCTAATTAGTGGGTCTCCAATTATAGCATGTTGAAAATAGTATGCTAAAGATGTCCAAATGGTATACTATTTTCAGTGCATCATGCTTTTTCAGCTAGAAGTGCACTTTGTGATGCTTCTGTTTTAACCATTTTAGTTGCATAATAGTGGCAAAGATGCAAGGCAAAAGAAACAAAATTTATTTACATTTTAATATATATAAAATAAATAAAATAACAATAACAATATATTTTAGTACGTATAGTTTGGATTAAATAATTTAATCTACTTGAATGAAACAGTCAAGAAATTAAAAAATAATTAATCCACCATCAGGAGGATTTGGTCTGTTTTAATTGCTCATTTTGCCTCACAAATAATAGATAGATAGATAGATAGATAGATAGATAGATAGATAGATAGATAGATAGATAGATAGATAGATAGATCACAGTACGTACACAGAATTAGAAAAATACTGTATCCTCAACAAACACGTGTGATGTTTCTCTTTAGAAATATTTAATTCAATAAGGAAGCAGTGACACCTAGCGGCTAATGAGCGCAAGTACTAGAGAAGCTCATTATTCATCTTCCAAGGAGATAATTTCATACTTTCATCTTTCAAAAATAAGAGTGTGAGGAATTAGAGATTTAGAGATTCAGATTTTGTCTTAATAAATATACAGTCTATGTGGTTTAAAAAAAAAGAGCATTGTACGTGGATTATCATGAAAGTTTAATCAGCGTGATTTGGTTTAATTTCTCCCCCCTCTAGTTTTTATTTGATTAAGAGAAGCCATAATTTGTATGGGTCATAGTTTAGTTGATGGTTGATTTGGTTCTAACGCGCACACTGCAAACAAATCAGCCTATTGTTCTTAAGAAACAAATATGTGCTCAACATAAAGTACACATTCTTAATTTAGTAATTTCACAGGAAACCATTTGCTAACATTCATTTAACTACAGTCATTTACATTTAAAACTGGGATTTGAAATTGTCTGTTGTCCTGTGAAAGTCATCATCCCTTACATTGAAGTTGCAAAAGCATAAAAATATTTTGTGGCAGCTGAAGTATTTTCCCTCGGTCAGCATGAGGTTTTTGTGGAACTGAATAGTAGGAGAGGGGAATAATGTGAGTGATTCAAAGCAGCTAAATGAAATGATGCAAAAGAGGGGCTCAGGACTACTGAAACCAATTTGTATGTAGGTTATTTAGCTCTAACCGAGGCAGACTGGGAAAAAGTACTGTGTGTCCAGCACAGACTGTAATGGCCAATGGCGAGTAAAACAGTGAGTGCTTGTCTGTGTTGTAAGTTTCTGCTTTTTTCTTCCTACTACACAGGTCTGTAAACAGCTACACAGGTCACAGACACCACTTTTTAGAAATCTTTTATAAATGCAATGGAATATGTCTGGAAGAACAAAGGGTCTTTCAGTACTTGTGAGGTAGGCCATCCATTTGACACAAAAGGTTCATCTTTACCACCATCCAGCCTGAATGTTTTAGGAACGGTTAACCGTGCCCAGCTGTGCTGCTGGAACGCATATGACATGGTGATTGTTTTCAAGTGTAATATTTTTCTACACTTTTTCGTCAGCATTAAGCTATCGCATTAAAACTATATATATATATATATATATATATATATATATATATATACACTGCCCGTCCAAAAAAAAAAAAAAGTCACACACTCTAATATTTCGTTGGACCACCTTTAGCTTTGATTATGGCACGCATTCTCCGTGGCATCGTTTCGATAAGCTTCTGCAATGTCACAACATTTATTCCTGTACAGAGTTGCATTAATTTTTCGCCAAGATCTTGTATTGATGATGGGAGTGTCGGACCGCTGCACAAAGTCTTCTCCAGCACATCCCAACGATTCTCAATGAGGTTAAGGTCTGGACTCTGTGGTGGCCAATCCATGTGTGAAAATGATGTCTCATGCTCCCTGAACCACTCTTTCACAATTTGAGCCCGATGAATTCTGGCATTGTCATCTTGGAATATGCCCGTGCCATCAGGGAAGAAAAAATCCATTGATGGAATAACCTGCTCATTCAGTATATTCAGGTAGTCAGCTGACCTCATTCTTTGGGCACATAACATTGCTGAACTTAGACCTGACCAATTGCAGCAACCCCCGATCATAGCAACTATTTGCTTAGTTAAATCCAGGTGGTGACTTTTTTTGGATGGGCAGTGTATGATATATATATATATATATATATATATATATATATATATATATATATATATATATACATATATATATATATATATATATATATATATATATATATATATATATATATACATTAGTCATATATTACGTATATAGTTAGTCATATATTACGTAGGTATATGTCAGCTAGCCTGGGAACAGAGGCGGACAGTAACTAAGTACTTTTACTTGAGTATTGTACTTAAGTACACTTTTTGAGTATCTGTACTTTACTTGAGTATTATTTTTTCTGGAAACTTATGACTTTAACTTCACTACATTTGAAAGACAAATATTGTACTTTTCACTCCACTACATTTCTATCAAGGTCTTCGAATTAGAAAGTCGTTACTATGTAGCAGCTTCAGTGGGTGATTTTTTCTTCTCTAAAACGTGACTTTATTTTTTTCAGACAGTTTATCATTCATCACTCTTGTAGGGCTACATGAAGTGAATTCCCAGCATTTTTTGAACACTTACCATTTGCAAATGTGATATTTATTTACAACAATTTAATAAGAAGTTAATAATATGGTATATATTAGACACAATATTGTCTGATTTTGCTAAATTGTGTTAGTGAAAATATTACCTATAAAAGCCACAGAAGAACTGTTGTGCGTCTCCTAATAAAACACAGGTGTTGGACTTGAAGCAGCACTGCACTGACCGTTCTGTGTGTGATATCAAAGCACCGCGAGAGCGATTAGAGAGCATTTTTGAAATTTTTGTTTTGATATCCAAAAAGTCTTGCTGTTTTGCTTTTTTGTTAAAGCAGTGTTGCTGTTGTAAAGTTATACAGCTACAGTTGTGTTGCTGGGTTTTAAAGCAGGTTTGACTTTTTTTTCTTCCTTATCACTCTGTATTTACGGCAATTTCACAGTCCACTCTGTTCAAATGTGGATGAATGGCTGCACATAGAATGTGTGCACTCACTGTCAGAGCTGTGCGAGATCACTACCATCCTGCTTTTGTGAGGGGTGTTAAATATATATTTTTTCCACATAGGTTTTTAACATTCTAAAAACTCTTTATTCCAAAGATACTACAAGCTAGTCAGTGTAATCAGTAGGTGTAATGTATTGTAAGTTGCTTCAGAGGTATAACAATAATAAAACAGTGCATTGACATAAAAAAGGAAATTTACTTTTCGTACTTAAGTACTTTTAAAAGCAAGTACTTCTGTACTTTTACTGAAGTAAAAATCTGTCTTTACAACTTTCACTTGTATTGGAGTAATATTTGACCAGCAGGATCTGTACTTTCACTCAAGTAATGGAGTTGTGTACTTTGTCCACCTCTGCCTGGGAACGTTTACCTTTTGTATAACACCTTTTTTACCTTTTGTTATCATCCTCCTCCATCATAGCATGCTTACTCCAATGTTTAGCCGAGATACTGTATCTGGCTGTGGCCAACTCTTGCGTCACCGAGGTGATGTGGCTACATTCCAAAATCCTGATTCTGAAGCATCACAGTGGAAAGAAAGAAAGAAAGAAAGAAAGAAAAAAACCCTTGGAGATGTTCACAGAGAAGGCGTTTTTCCAATGCGCTACTTGTTTTTCTATGTAGACACGTAGACGTGTTTGACTATTACTCTCGCCTTTAGCGTTTTTTATTCAGTGTATCTCACGCCTGATACCGCGTTCTAAAAACGCAACGCTTAAGTTAAATTAAATTACATTTTTCAACTTTAAAAACAAACGCGCCTCTCCTCCATGCCCTTAAACCACAAAAACACGTTGTGTGTGAATGGCACCCAAACGGGGTAGCAAAAAGTCAACGACACCCCAAATGAAAAAACCTTTATGAAATAGGTAGGCCTAATTTCTTTTAGAAATTTGATTTTTAAACCCCATTTCTGAAGGATTTTGAACATGATCGGACCAGTAATAATGGGCTCTATGCACGGTCACTTCTGCGTTTTTCCTCAGGGCCCTTACTTACATCCGGTGCTGTGCCGGAAGCCATTGTTCTTAATGAAGAGCTTTCAAAATGACCGAGGAGAAGATGACTTTTCAGTTTACAAGAACTACCCTGAATTATTGTAAATGCTGTCCATCACATTGCGAGTCTGCCAGCTGTCATACCAAAACGGAGAAAGGCTTTTTAAAATTTTTTTAAGTTACATCGACAACATTAGGGTGAGTATTGTGCTGTCGTCTTCTAGCAAATCTAGCTAACGTTAATAAGGCTGCATAACGCTGCTTGACTTTTGCGGCGATTTGATCAGCACTTAAAGAGTTTAGCTTTAAACGGCATTCACTTTAAGTTTTATGACCCCTAAGAGATAGTAGAATTAACAACAGAGCGCCCGGAAAGTTAATCCACGGTTGTTTGCATCTGTCATGTGGCTCTGATAGGTGTTTGCTGTGATGAACGTCTTCAATTGATAAAGTATTTTAAATACTGTACCTATTTTTAGATTGCCATATATCATAATACACCTTAATTCTGACAGTTTATACTTTTTTCATGTATTTTATTATCTGTACCCTGAAGCTTGAATTGAATGTTTACATTTAACATAGCAGTTTTCTAACACAAACATGGTGAAGCTGTTCAGTAAAAAAAAAAAAAAAAAAAACCAAACAAGATCAGAAATGGTTAAGGGATTGGGACATCCTTTTAAATATTACTGAACAGTGTATTGTGTTTGTAATATTAGATAGATGATTAATTCTTCATAATTTAATTGAAAATATATGTTCGTTTACAATGTAACAATTTAAAGTGCAACTGAAAGTAATTCAAAATGCATCTGAATTCAATTCAGTGTGTAATCCAATTTAATTATCTGCACAGATTGTTCCTCCTGTGCATAACTGCACTGAAATGGAGCAGAGTTGGCACAAACCTTGAACAATGGTAAGTGTTAGAGAATTATCAATTACTTTAATGAATGACATATATAATTAATAAACTTTGATTTAATAATATTAACATGCCCCATTGGTATGCCTAGAGAGTCAAGCCAGGGCCTGTCAGTGGGATGGTGGTCCTGTTTGCAAGACTCACTGAGACAATAAGGTAGGAGTAGCCTGTAAATGTATCACAGTCTAATATTGTTACATTATCTTTTCATATCTTGCTATATTCATAATATATAACATGCCTATATGATTAGGCTTTGTAGAAAAAGACAAAACACAATCATAGTGGATATGGTACTGTTCATAATGTATGCAACTTTTTTATGGTCAATTTATCATGTACCTTTGTTTGTTTTTTTTCCTCAGGAGAACACTTTGGTGTCACCAGCGAGCTGCCTGACCTATCAGTCCTTCAAGTGGCAGAAGTGTTAAAAAAAAAGACAATTACACTATCACAATATTAATATTTAATGTATTAGTATTTTACATAAACATTACACTATCAAAGTTACTTATATTCACATGGTATCAATGTTTATTATATTTACGTTTAGATTACACTGGTGAGCAAGAAACAGTATTGAAGTGTGTGTGTATATGTATATATATATATATATGTATATATATATATATATATATATATATATATATATATATATATATAAAACCATTTACATTACATTCAATTTACATTCTCTGTGGAAGACCGACTGAAAGGTGGACCATGAAGAGAAAGAACTCATCGATGGGCTGCAGAAACTGACACTGTCAAAATAAATTTTAAATAATTATGATACATATAATGCATGCAATGTGTGCATCAAAAGAGAAAAATAAATATAAATAACATTTATTTTCTATCTCTGTCACAATCAATACAATATCAAGATTTACCATTGCATTGCTTGTTATTCCAAATTCACGCCTCGTTATAGCTGTTCCTTGCTCTGGTCACATGAACCATGTTGTTGGATGCAGGTTCACCAAGTCTCCAAAAGTCCATTGGGTGTAGATCGCAAATCTAGATGGGATGCAAAACATGTTTTCAGAATATACACACCACAAAATCTAATAACAATGCAAGTTAGTACATATACAGTAAATGAACATACTTTCCAGTAGGCCAACAATTCACTAAAAATGTTTTTTTTATTGGTCTTATGAAGTATTCTAATTTGTTGAGATAGTGAATTGGTGGGTTTTTGTTAAATGTGAGACAAAATCATCACAATTAAAAGAACCAAAGACTTAAACTACTTCAGTCTGTGTGCATTGAATTTATTTAATACACGAGTTTCACAATTTGAGTTGAATTACTGAAATAAATGAACTTTTCCACAACATTCTAATTTATTGAGATGCACCTGTAGACCGGAAGCTTTTTAAGCGGCCTGAGATTTAACCAGAAATACGTAGGCTACGTCCCGTGCATAGAGCCCATTGGTGGAAACAGGGTTGACATAATAGTCTTTTTAATAATGAAGTACAATTAAAAGACAAGATGCTACTTTTACTTAGCACATATAAATAAAAATGGGGTATTCTAAACTCAATTGGCAATTAATTGTTGAGGCTATTAAGGTGTGCTGACTCAAAAATCTTTTAAAAACCTGGGACAAGTTTAAACCAGTAACCAGGCATCACAGCTGGCAAAGGGGCATGTCTGACATTGACATGTATGTATTGCCATTATTATGTAATATTGCTGATCGATTGCTTCAGTCTGTTCTGTCTGTTGTGCTGCTGAGAGGTTTGCGATTGTAGCTCCGCTTTTTTATTGAATCTTTACTTTACTTTCACTCTCTGTTGTTTAAAGTGATAATATATAACTTAATTCCCACCATATTTCTGGTATTATCTATCAAACTAATTTGATCGTTCGCTTTTAAAACCGCGAGTGCAGCGCGTTAGCCGGTTAGCTTGTTACTCGCGGTTCCATTCACGTTTCTATTCGCGCCTATTATTGTTTTCTTTTTTCTCGCTCCATTTTCATTTCTCTCTCGCTCCGTTTTTCACAAGTTCATCAAACAACAGTGGTAAGTGGTAAGTTAAGTTGGTATCATTCATCAATCACGGTGAGTAATGGCTTCTCCTTCTCTTGTTGTTTGCACTTCATGCCACATGTACAGTTTATCTGTCTCTGTCAGCAGCGAGGGATTCACGTGATAAATGCAGGGAAATAGTTAGGCTGACAGAGAAGATTTTAGAACTATAGATACGCATCCAAACTTTAGTTGAGGATAGTAAGAATGTGAGGGCTGTAGATACTGCTTTGGATGCGACTAGCTCAGGGACTCCTGTACATTGTTTGGTTCCGGTTGTGCCCGTGCAGCAGGGCAACTGGGTGACTGTGAGGCGGCCTAGTCGCGGGTCAAAACACCGCTCTTCCGTTCCAATCAAAACATCACACAGGTTCTCCCCACTCGGTGACGCACCCACTGAGAAACCTGATGAAAGTGCTCTAGTAATTGGCGATTCTATTGTACAGAACGTGAAAATAGAGACACCAGCCACCATAGTCCAATGTTTACCGGGAGCCAGAGCGCCTGACATCTTGGCAAATATGTTCGACTTCGCCAGTCGGAGATCACTAAAAATAATGTTAAAGAGGTGTGTGAACTTGCAAGTACGATGTTAGACACTGTAATATGCTCTGGTCCCCTCCCTGCTTACCGGGGTGATGAGATTCATAGCAGACTGTCGTCACTCAATGGCTGGATGTCTAAGTGGTGCCCGCAGAATAACGTAGGTTTCATAGACAATTGGAAGAGTTTTTGGGGCAGACCTGACCTGTTGAAAAGAGATGGTGTTCATCCCTCCTGGGGTGGTGCCGCTCTTCTCTCTAGAAATATGGCACATAGTCTTAGAGTTCGTTCTTGACTAACTAGGGCCCAGGTCAGGGAGCAGACAGACTGGCTAAACCGACCGTCTGCTAGCCGCCTCACGTCACAGAAGTCAGTTAATTCTCAGCACATAGAGACTCCTTCACCTAAATATCACACTATAGAGACTGTGTCTGTTCCCCGTACTAGAAAATACAGAAAACGTCCAAACCAAAGTAATAGTAACAATTTAATTGATGTTCAACAAATAAAAAATGTTTACAATACAGAGAAACAATTGATAAAACTTGGCTTACTGAATATCAGGTCCCTTTCTACAAAAGCACTATTTGTAAATGATATGATCACTGACCATATGCTAGATGTGCTTTGTTTGACAGAAACATGGCTAAAACCAGATGAATACATTACTTTAAATGAGTCTACCCCCCAAGATTACTGCTATAAAAATGAGCCACGTCCAAAAGGTAAAGGGGGAGGTGTTGCTACAATTTATAGCAATATTCTCAGTATTTCTCAGAGGGCAGGCTTTAAGTATAACTCATTTGAAGTTATGGTGCTGCGTATAACATTATCTAGAGAAACACGTGTTAGTGATAAATCCCCTGTGATGTTTGTACTGGCTACTGTGTACAGGCCACCAGGGCACCACACAGACTTTATTAAAGAATTTTCTGATTTTCTATCTGAGTTAGTACTGGCTGCAGATAAAGTCTTAATTGTTGGTGATTTTAATATCCATGTCGATAATGAAAAAGATGCATTAGGATCAGCATTCATAGACATTCTGAACTCTATTGGGGTTAGACAACATGTTTCAGGACCTACTCATTGTCGAAATCATACTCTAGATTTAATACTGTCACATGGAATCGATGTTAGTGGTGTTGAAATTCTGCAGCAAAGCGATGATATCTCAGATCATTATCTAGTCTTGTGTAAACTCCATATAGCTAAAACTGTAAATTATACTCCTTGTTACAAGTATGGTAGAATCATCACTTCTACCACAAAAGACTGCTTTGTAAGTAATCTTCCTGATTTATCTCAATTCCTCAGCATATCCAACAGCGCAGAAAAACTTGATGATGTAACAGAAACTATGGACTCTCTCTTTTCTAGCACTTTAGATACAGTTGCTCCTTTACGCTTAAGGAAGATCAAAGAAAACAGTTTGACTCCGTGGTATAATGAGCACACTCGCACCCTAAAGAGAGCAGTCCGGAAAATGGAGCGCAGCTGGAGGAAAACAAAACTAGAGGTATTTCGTATAGCTTGGCGGGAAAGTACCCTATCCTACAGAAAAGCATTAAAAACGGCTAGATCTGATTACTTTTCGTCTCTTATAGAAGAAAACAAACATAACCCCCGGTATTTATTCAATACAATCACTAAATTAACGAAAAATAAAGCATCAACAGGTGTTGGCATTTCCCAAGAGCACAGCTGTAATGACTTTATGAACTACTTTACTTCCAAGATCGATACTATCAGAGATAAAATTGTAACCATGCAGCCGTCAGCTACAGTATCGCATCAGATAGTGCACTATAGATCCCCTGAGGAACAATTCCACTCATTCTCTATTATAGGAGAGGAAGAATTGTATAAACTTGTTAAATCATCTAAACCAACAACATGTATGTTAGACCCTATTCCATCTAAACTACTAAAAGAGCTGCTTCCAGAAGTCATAGATCCTCTTTTGGCTATTATTAATTCATCATTGTCATTAGGATATGTTCCCAAAACCTTCAAATTGGCTGTTATTAAGCCTCTCATTAAAAAACCACAACTTGACCCCAAAGATCTAGTTAATTACAGACCGATCTCAAATCTCCCTTTTCTGTCAAAGATACTAGAAAAGGTAGTATCCTCACAATTATATTCCTTCTTAGAGAAAAATGGTATCTGTGAGGAATTCCAGTCAGGATTTAGACCGTATCATAGAACTGAGACTGCTCTCATTAGAGTTACAAATGACCTGCTTCTATCATCTGATCATGGTTGTATCTCTTTATTAGTTCTACTGGATCTTAGTGCTGCGTTCGACACTATCGACCACAACATTCTTTTGAATAGACTAGAAAACTTTGTTGGCATTAGTGGAAGTGCCTTAGCATGGTTCAAATTGTACTTATCTGACCGCCATCAGTTTGTAGCAGTAAATGAAGAGGTATCATATCGATCACAAGTGCAGTATGGAGTACCTCAAGGCTCAGTACTAGGGCCGTTACTTTTCACGCTTTACATGTTACCCTTGGGAGATATTATCAGGAGACATGGTGTTAGCTTTCACTGTTATGCTGATGATACTCAGCTCTATATTTCTTCACGGCCCGGTGAAACACACCAAATTGAGAAACTAACGGAATGTATAGTCGATATAAAAAACTGGATGACGAGTAACTTCTTACTGCTAAATTCTGAAAAAACAGAGGTGTTAATTATCGGACCTAAAAACCCCACATGTAATAACCTAGAACACTATCTAACACTTGACGGCTGCTCTGTCAATTCTTCTTCATCAGTTAGGAACCTAGGTGTGCTGTTTGATAGCAATTTTTCATTTGAAAGTCATGTTTCTAGTATCTGTAAAACTGCGTTTTTCCATCTCAAAAACATATCTAAATTGCGACCTATGCTCTCAACGTCAAATGCAGAAATGCTAATTCATGCGTTTATGACCTCAAGGTTAGACTATTGTAATGCTTTACTGGGTGGTTGTTCTGCACGCTTGATCAATAAACTACAGTTGGTCCAAAATGCAGCAGCTAGAGTCCTTACTAGAACCAGGAAGTATGACCATATTAGCCCGGTTCTGTCAACACTGCACTGGCTCCCTATCAAACATCGGATAGATTTTAAAATCTTGTTAATTACTTATAAAGCCCTGAATGGCTTAGCTCCTCAGTACTTGAGCGAGCTCTTATCACATTATAGTCCTCCACGTCCACTGCGTTCTCAAAACTCTGGCCATTTGATAATACCTAGAATATCAAAATCGACTGCGGGCGGCAGATCCTTTTCCTATTTAGCGCCCAAACTCTGGAACAATCTACCTAACACTGTTCGGGAGGCAGACACACTCTGTCAGTTTAAATCTAGATTAAAGACACATTTCTTTAACCTGGCTTACACATAACACACTAATACACTTCTATTATTCAAATCCGTTAAAGGATTGTTAGGCTGCATTAATTAGATCAACCGGAACCGGGAACACTCCTCATAACACACAATGTACTCGTTACATCGTAAGAAGAATGGCATCAACGCTAATATTTGTCTGTTTCTTTCTAATTCTGTTTCTCAGTCCGTGTCCGGATCAGATGGTGGATCAGCGCCGGGAGATGATGTCTGCGACCCTGATCGTCGGCGGAGGCCGGACACCTGGATGAGCCCCGGGGACATATCCCCAGTGAAGACCTCGACTTAAATACAATAAAACTTAAAATTAAACAAAATAACTATAATATAATAAAATACCTAACTACATAATACTATTATTGTTAGAAATTGCAACAATATAAAAATAGAAATATAATACATTTATACATTTAAGATTTAATTAAAACAATAAGTAAAAAAATAAATAATAATATCCTGGCCAGAGGAGAACTGGCCCCCCGACTGAGCCTGGTTTCTCCCAAGGTTTTTTTCTCCATTCTGTCACAGAGGGAGTTTTGGTTCCTTGCCGCTGTCGCCTCTGGCTTGTTCAGTTGGGGACACTTAATTTCTAACGATTATCGTCAATTTGATTTCATAGATACTATTTAAACTAAACTGAGCTAGACAATGATATCTCTGAATTCAATAATGAAATGCCTTTAACTGAAAATTGAGTGTTTAATCTTATTATTATACATTACTGACACTCTATCCTCCAATTTGATTACTGTTAAGTGCTTTGACACAATCTGTATTGTTAAAAGCGCTATATAAATAAAGGTGACTTGACTTGACTTGACTTAATCAAAATGAAAATTATTATTGCTAGTCTTCAATGATAATGTCAAGTCACTTTAATGTACTGTATTTGCACCATAAAATGATAAGGATTTATGCTGATATCATCCAAAACCACACTTTGCCAGGGGTGTTTCCAAACTTTTGGAGGGCAGTGTATTTATGGTAGGAAATTTACAAAATATCTTCATGGAACATGATCTTTGTGATGTGCATTTGCTCATACAGTAGGGTTTTTTATTATTATTATTATTTATTTTTTTTTTTTTTAATAGACACTTGTCTATTAAACAAGTGTAAAGTCAGCGTCAGCTATTCATTGTTAAACATGTATATGAGAGTTCCAAATGGCATCTGTTTTGTAGAATGACCCTTAAGAAGAGAAAAGGAGATAAGAAAAGCCAAATACAATTTGAAACATGCTGACATTTTGAGCATCTGATGGAGATCTGATGGAGGCCTTCAACCTGTGACCATACAGCTCTGCACAGGTACACTGACAACGAGTCACAAAAGAAGAGAGAGCAGAGAGGTAAATAATTTACTCCATTATCTGCACTGCAGAGCTCATCGGTAAGCCTGAACAATAGGCACGATTGAATTGCTGATTGCATCTCTCTTTGTCTGCTAGGTCCTTTAACTCCCTGAATTCTGCATTAAAGAAAAAGAGGAGCATGGAGAAAGAATATTTTCCAATGTCATGCAGCCATAATATACAGGTACCAATCTAATTAGGAGTCAAAGGTCACGTAGCGTCAGACTTCAGGCTGTTTCTGCAGTAGACTAATGGAAGGAGATGGTTATGGACAATTTTTCTGAAGGACTTTATGAGTGTCTTTTCCATGTTTTAGTAGAAATGACCTAAAATCTAAAAAGCAATTGGATAAAAACAAATTGGTAAGACCAAAGCTTTAATCAAAGACGTCAAACAAATTACCCATCATGATGTTTATATTGAAATGTCTCTATGTGGTTTACTTCAATTGCTTTCCTAGTGAGCAATCAGATTTTTCTAGTACCTGTGTCATTCGCCTTGTATAGTAAATTCAAACCACATCCCACGTTTAGCTTTTCCTAATTATCTTTCCACATGGGAACAACTCTCTTAATTACTATTTGTAGCTTGCATAGTCAAAGAAGACTATGATCGGAAATAATGTGCTAGTTTCCTTGGTTCTCCATTGACTTTGAACTTTTTATCCCCCCACCTTCCAATTTAGATCACCATGTTTCCATCAGATGAAGGCGTTTTCAAAGCAAGCATAATAAATCCCTTAGCCAAGTGCTCAGAGGTCCTGCCTTCTGTCCTGGCGAGCAGGGGGTCAGTGTCTCTCCTCCTCTCTGCTCTGTTTGTTTTATGGAGCACCAATTTCAAAACACCGTGGCCAGTTTTACTCCACAGCTCAGCGATCTCCTCTGATCTACCCAGAAAAAAACACCCATTTTGTCAGAAGTCCAGAGAGTTATGGTTGTCAAACCCAGCCAGCCTTCATTAGTTGAATGAGGTCATTATTTTGACTCTGATTTAGAGGTTATTTCAGCACAGAGACTCACAGTACTCGTCTAATGGTGGTGAGCTTTACTTTTTGACCTTAAGTAGGCCTGAATCATATCCTTCAAATATAAAGAGATGCGGCCAATCATGTCACACTCATCCCCCTATTTTACAAATAGGTAAGTTAAATACACCAGTTAGTGTATTTAGACCTGTAAATCGCTCATTTTGCTAAAAGCTTCTTGAAGACATCATGACAAAAAAGTCTTCCCAGAAACGCTAAACTTCTTCTCTGGAAAGGCCACATCACTAGCCCACCATTTGCACACAGTGACTTAAACCGTAGTGGGTCATTTATGCAACAGAACAGAGAGAGGGGCACAAATTGCCAGATCTAAAGTAAAGAGCTTTATTTATAGCGGCCACCAAAGCTGAAAGCCGGTGTAGCTCTAATAGAGCAATCTGTATTCTTAATGGCAATGCCCCATTCGTTTGGTCCATTTGGCTCAATACAGGTGCATTAATGGGGCTTGTTGAACAGTTCCAGCTGAGCTGATTCCAGGAGAAGGACGGATCAGTGAACACAATACTCCCTCTGGTGGAAGGAGAAAGAATGAAAAGAATAGCTGATGGACATAATTAAAGGGATACTCCACCCCAAAATGAAAATTTTGTCATTAATCACTTACCCCCATGTCATTCCAAACCCGTAAAAGCTTAAACGTACAATACGTATCCATGCGTTACTGATGACAGAGAATAGCGTACGCACTTTGCGTCCATCGGATGTTCTCCAAAATGGTGCTACGCTGACACAGAGAGACAGAGAGGAGACAAATTATTGAATAAATATCATTATTTTTATTTTCTTTGAGTACAAAAAGTATTCTCGTTGCTTCATAAAATTCAGATTGAACCACTGATGGCAGATGGACTATTTCGACGATGTTTTTTATACTTTTCTGGACCTTGACAGTGTAATTTACTTGGCAGTCAATGGGACAGTCACAAGCCTCCCGGTTTTCATCTAAAATATCTTAAATTGTGTTCCGAAGATGAACGAAGCTTTTACGGGTTTGGAACAACATGGGGGTAAGTGATTAATGACAAAATTTTCATTTCAGGGTGGAGTATATACTGCATTTAATACAAGACAGTATATATTAGATCAAAAGTGAAGTAAAGAAAGAAACAGAAAGAAAGAAAGATTCCTTCATAATATCTTGATTATTTAATTCCAATATCACACAGTATCACACATATCTGGTTCATTATATATAATGGATGTCTTTTCCAGTTTCATATCAGTAAATATGGCAATTATTGTGAGATTTGAAACATTCTTTGAAACAACTTGAAGTGTTAATAATTTACACTGTGTCAACTGAAGTTAAATTGATATATTTTAATATATTTTTGGTTGTAATTATACACTATGTAATTATACTTTTTGTTCAAGGTCTTAAAACGGCAAACTCGAAGAAAATTTGATGTTAATTTATTCACTTTTCAGTTGTTTGCTTAACAACACCATGATAACAGCATTGTCATTTTAAGATTTTCTTTAACTGTCTTTGTCATTCTTAATTCAAAAATAAATTAAGCAGAATGCTATCAGGGGTTGATGCATAATCTGAACACACAAGGACAAAGTGTTTGCCAAAGCCTAGAAATATATAAAAACAAGGGCAAAATTACTATTTATTTTAATTTAATTTAATATAAATATAATAGAATATAATATGTTACCCTTTATTTCGATAGTCCAGTTTAGACATTCTATTGACTATTTACTATAAGTAACTTTGTATAAATAGTTAACAGAATATCTAAAGTGGACTGTCAAAGTAAAGTGTTCCAATATAATACACACACAGAGCAATCAATGCTAACATTTTATCTCCCTGTATATATTTTTAAGTTGTATTTGCTAACACAGCAAAGGCAAGTTAGAGAAAACTGACTGGGAACAGGCCGAAAAAAAAAGCATCTTCATGAAGAAAGACAAAGATTTACTGTAAATACTACTATTAAAGTTAATGATTTCACATTATCAATTTTTTTTTTTTTTTTTTTTTTTGATGTAAGGGACACAAATGCCATGGTCACGCTTGAAAACATGCAATAATTTTAGGTTCCCAGAATGTTACATCCTGTTAATGATAATTTACCCATCAGTGATCCTTCAAGAGATACTCTCATTAAACTTAAAAGTATTCTAAACAATAACTCAGATAAAATAATGTTTCATACTAGGATACTCACTGACATGGAAATAAACAAATGATAGCAATGCTATATCAACAGAACACAGAGAACTTCAGTGCTCCTAATTAACCTTCTCCCTTGCAAATCAATACATGGTACAGGCTCTTTTTAATTGAGAAGTAATTATCAGCCTGTATTCATCTGCCTAATGAAACAATGCTTTATGCCTGCAGCTAAAAAAAAAAAAAAAAAAAGGTAATTGAGTTCTCTTTTGTGAAGCAGACGTTCTCTCCTGGTCATGTGACATGTCTGGTTTTAGCCTGTATAATGTCTGTCTGTCTGTTGAGATGAACATATGTTTTATTGCCAACTGATCACATTGAACATGCGCTCTCTTGTCCCACTTTTACTCCGTACTAGTTCAGAATTAGATTTTATTTTTCCTAGTCACCATGACAGTCTGCTCTTGTTTAATGGTGAAACTAAAGTCAAGTCAAGTCAAGTCGAGCTTTATTGTCATTCTGCTACATGTGTGGACATATAGTGGAACGAAATGTCGTGTCTCGCAGGACCACGGTGCTACATACTAGTTAAATAAAACGGAGACAGAACAAATGATAATAACAAATGTCCCTTACCAAGATGTGTGGCATACTTGTTATTTGTTAGTGTAGCTACAGTTACACTACTATGATAGTACGATTACATCTGACCTGTCCAAACACACTTGCTCAAAAGTTTCTAGTAATCTTGAAGCATTTGATTAAGATTGGAGCCAAACTCTGCAGGATAGCGACCTTCCAAGGATTTTACACTCCTGTCATAAACCATTTTCTGTAATGTGACATTTCTGAGTGAAATAAATTATTTGATAAGAAAATAAATAATATAGGGTGGGGCTTAATAATGGAAGAGAAATAAAAACTGCATAGTAACAGTTTGGGATCAGTAAGATCAGTTGAGATTTTTTATTTTTTTTTGGAAAGAAATCAATACTTTTGCAACAGGGATGCATTATGTTGATCACAAGTAAAAGTAAAGACATTTACTGTTACAAGTAAATAGATACAAAAGATGTCTTTTTCAAATCATTGCTGTTCTTTTGAACTTTCGGTAACTTTAGTATAGGGACCAATTCTTACTATTAACTAGTTGAATATTGCATACTAGTTGACCATATTCTACATCCCTAATCCTACTCAATACCTAAACTTAACAGCTAACTATTAATAAGCAGCAAATTAGGAGTTTATTGAGGCAAAAGTCATAGTTAATGGTTTGTTAATAGGACCTTAAAATAAACTGAACAAACTTTCTATGCATCAAATAATCCAAAAATAATAGACAGCTTTCACAAAAACACTAATCAACAACAATTTTCAACATTTATAATAAGAAATGTTTCTGAATGTTACTAAAAATTTAGCTTTGGCATCATTAAATATCAAAATTGAAAAATGTTAAATGTTAGTATTTAATAATATATCAATATTACTGATCTGTGTATTAACAAGCAAACAAATGCAGCCTTGGTGAGCATAGTACGATATGCTTTTGTACTATATATGATCAATTAATATGATTATGGAGAAATAAAAAAAACAAAAAAAAAAAAAAATTATTTGATGTCTTAATTTAACAAGTTAACTTTGACAGTCCTAAAACTCTCAAAATGTACAAAACCTTTTAGCATATCCACAAAGCCCAGTTTGAAGAAAAACTAAGCATCCTGAAAACAATGTGGTCTCACAGACAGTAAAGTTTATTTGAAATGCTTTGAGACAATTTATACAAAAAAAACAAAAACAAAAAAAAACAAATATAAAAGGAAAGCTGGCAGTTTTAAAAAACAATTTAATACAGACATTGTTTAAATGATCTGAACTGCTGAAACCAGGGTGGAATGAATGACTCATGAAGGCACTATTGAGTATACAAACTAATGTTGGTTTGAGCCTCGTTTCTTTCTTATCTTCTGGTAAAATGCAATATAATTAGGACTTCTGAGAGGGTAGTAGTCTGTTGAGACCAAGTTACCTTAAGCCAATACTGTGATACTTGCAGTTATTGTTCAAGGAACCTGTTCTGGACCAATAAGGAACACGGAGGCCAGATTTAATTGTTTTTAACCTGCCCAAAATAGTCTCTGTACTTGAACAATGAAAGATGAAAGTTTGTCTTAGGGGTCAGTTTAACTGTTCTGTTTCATTATTTTAAAGTCATCAGGAGATGCAATGAAAACAAAAAGAGAGAAATAGTAAAGAAAGCAAGCACCAGTGGGGTCCCCAAAAAGATGTCTATTTTCTAAATAACTAGTTTTAAACTCTACATCTTTGAATTTCTTACAACCATTTGGTCCAATTACATAAAATATACATGTAAATACAATTTGTACAGATATGAAATCTGTTTTGCCACATTCTAAACTCTGGCTACAATACCTTTAGTAAAGTCTGTACACACTGTTCTTGGCATTCTATTAAAAATGAATATACACAATGCAAGAAAGTGTTAAGAATTCACAAAACACAGTTAGTAGTAAAATAAGGAGGTGCTCCTAATGTACCAAACATCTGGTACAAAAAGCAGTACCCTTTTGACCCTGTTCAAAATTGATTTTTCACAACAGTGACTGATGGCCAAAGAGGTTCTGTCATTTTATTTTGGAAGGCATGATGAATTATGTGAAAATTTGATGTTGATGTCACAAGTTTTTCCACTGCTGTAAAAGTCCATAAAAAGATACTGGGCTCAAAGTGGCTAAATACTGAGCGTCACGGTCAGCACTGTGTGAACTCTCTCAAAAAACACACTCTAAAACCTTCGGCCCCTCTAGTCTAGGACTTCCAGGTATTTGTGTCCACATTGTAGAAGTCATTTTCTTCTCTTCCCAGTGAATGTGACAGAACAGTACACGAACAGGCCAAACGACACTTGGACCATGCTAACATCAACTCTAGTTTACTTTTGGATAGATTTTCTCATAAAAGAAGTTCTGAGCCAGCAGGTAAAGCTCTCCATCTTTTTCCCTGACGCTGTGAGCACGCACAAACTGAAACTGTTCCAGAGCAAACTCGTAGAACTCGTTCTCCATCTTCCATATATTGGACTGCTGCAGCTTTGAGATGGACTCTTTAGTGGGAGGTTTCTTCTCGCTCGTTTTCCTCAGGTGAGACTTCTTGCCTGCAGTTAAAGTCAAAGGCAAAATAAAATGCAGGTCACTCAGGAGGTTTCACTTGTTTGTGTAATAAAAAAAAAATTCAATGCTGAATACCTGAATAAGACTGAAACGTTTTATGTGACGTTGGTTTTGTACGTATCACCGCAGTTCTGACTTGAAATGTCCGTTGAGGGGCGCTATAAGTCTAATGCTCCGTGACGTTTTCAAAAAAAAAAGTACCGTCTGCATAACACCTAAACCTATCCGATAGTATGAAAAAAAAAAAAAAAATTGTGACGTAAAAACACAAATCGCAAGCATGCCGTTTTAGCTTGTTTTTCGATCTTTCAGCTCTTTCATCATGAGTCATGTTTTTGACAGGATTCGTACCCAATGATTCCACATCCTAAGTCCAATTCTGTGCGGCTGAGCTACCGAGCAAGCTTGTTACGTCCAGAAAGCGAAACATATGGAGCTGTAATCATAACTGTGTACAAAAACAATTACAAGTGCTCGATGTTTTACTGCCTCTAGTGTTAATTTCAGTTGGAAACTGCAGTGATATGTAATTACTGGTACGTATTTTGCGTCTTGCGTAAAAGTTCCCACAGGTAAGTTTTTGTCATGAGATCAGGTAGACAAAGACATTAGGGGATTTTTCAAAGCTAGTAAATGGAATTTTAAATTAATAGGCTAAAGATTAGTTCAACAATTATAACTACAATTTGATGTTTTAAAGTGACTTAAAAATTAATAATTTCATATTTCTTTGTTTTAATTTTTTAATGAATACTAGACATTTATAATGTTACAAATGAATAATGTTACAATGATTTCTGAAAGATCATTGACATTGAAAACTAAAAATGGCAGCAATACTAACAACAGCCAGCAGAATAAATAATGGCTGCTGAAAATCCAGCTTTGCCAAGAAATAAATAACATTTTAAAAGATTTTAAAATAGAAAATAGTTACTGTCTCACAGAGAGTTCTCTACTACAGAGAATAATGGGACATTCAGTTGTTTTATAAGTGTGTTGCTTCATAGACCAGCAGAATGAGCAGTATTTTCAACTTCAACTTTAAAGCCAAGGCTCAAAGAAAATCCACTACTTTTTCCACTACTTAAATACAATCAATTCTAACATGGAGGCAGCAACACTTACAGTATTGGGCCCTTATGAATATCTTTCTTCCACTGAACACAAAAGGAGAATTATGTTTTTTTTTATAATGTTCTAGTCATTCATTTCCATGCAATTACGATGAATAGGGACTGGAGCTTTCAAACTTCATAAAGGATGCAAAAGTACCATAAGTATATCATAAAAGAAGTCCATATGACTTTTTCTGAACCTATACAACACCTTTGTGTGACAAATAGACCAAATCCAGTAGCTGCAACTGAATTATTGAATTATATCAGTCCGGTTCATGAACAAAATATTCAAAAGGGTTTCCAAATGATTTAATTTCAACCAATTAATTGAAAAGATCTGACTAAGAATCTACAAATCACACATTGTTAAGGTACTTCTTTCATGGGCTGTCATAAATGTGCCATGAATTTGACCCTCAGGCTGTTACACAAAGCTATTGTATTTAACTTTTGTGTTACATGGGAAAAAAAAAGAAGCTTGGGTTTGGAACGATGAAGGTGAGTAGAGAGCAGAATTGTCTTTTTTTTTGTGGAACTATTCCTTTAATTCTTAAATTATGACAAGGTACCTGTGCGGTAGAGTTCAGTCGCTCCTCTGAAGAAGCGTGGCAGTGCTGCCTCGAGCATCATGATAAAATCCTCCAGCTCCTCAGTCACTCCCACGAGCAGATACTCATTCACCAAATTATACTTGGCCTGCTCGAGAGCCCATCTACTGCCAACATTCCTACACAAACAGACACGCAAGATCATTTCCAGCTCCTACATAGTTTCAAGAACAAATCAGTAAAGAGTAAATCAATCAATTTGTCTAATGCGAAAGAGCATTTAGTGAAAAACAGAGTAACAGGCTGCTCATGTTACCCACCAGCACTCAGAGTAATGGCCACAGAAGAACGGGATCTGTAACCAAAGCTTCTCAGGAGTGCAGTCAGAACCTCCTGATGACACACACTCATCAAATGTCTGAAACACAGTCGCACATATTGCATCTTAGCATCCACATGGTGAGAAAATTAATAGTTACTCTGAATGAATAGTTTAAAAAGATGATACCTTTTTGTCCCCCTGCTTTCTCCGTCTGAGACCTGGCCGATAATCATCTCCAAATCGGAGAAAATAGTAGTAAGACACCAACCTCTCGATGGGGTCCCGTACGATGTTGATGTAAACCGGCCTCCCCTTGACTCCAAACCTATTTAGGAAAATATTAATTATATTATATTAATTATATTATATTATAAAGTCCACTCCAGAAGAAACCTGTAAAACCTGGAAACCTGTGTTTTTTGCATTTTTCTACATTCTTATAATACAATTTCACCAAAGCAATCTATGAAAAGTTGAAAATTTAATACAAATTTCAGAATTTGTATTCAGAATTTGAATATGACGTGTTCCTTTTGCTTTAATAACAGCAGTGCACAAACTCAAACCCAAAACAAAAACCAAACCAAACCCAAAAACAAAAACCAAACCAACAAAACCAAACAAAAACAAACCAAAAAACAAAACAAAACAAAAAATAAAAAACAAACCAAAAAAAACAAAAAACAAAAAAACAAAACAAAAAAAAACAAACCAAACAACAAAGCAGCCTTCAAATCCACAGAAAAAAATAAAAATAAATAATAAAAACATGTTTCACTTCCAACCACTAGAGTGCAGCACTTAAATGTATCTTCTCACATCAGTAAATTAAGTAGCTGGCTGATGGATGCCCCATTTTTCAGGAACAGACAACAACAAATGTACTACTAGATAAGGTCATGTGTGCCTTAAGAACACATATAACCATATTAACTACAGTGAAGTGTAGTGCAATTGCTTCCAGTGATTGTTATGATTTTATTTTAATACAGCAAAACTCACTTTGTGAAGTCCAGATAGGCGACATGGCCGTGGTAGAAACCTGGTTTCATTTCTCGCCAGGATGTCACATTCCTTACAAACCTCATCTGTAAGCACAAGATAACACATTCGATTTGTCCCTGTACACAGTTTATAAACCTCTAAATATATTTTACTGCATGTGTGATATGCCCCCATCATTCAAGCATCAGCGATATCCAAATCTCAAATAACAATCTCACACTGACGTACTGCATCTGTCACGGACTGCTAAACAAACCAGCCAAGTGACTACTTAATGCAAACACATTTCAGCAATGTTTTCTCCAAACATCCTCCCCATAGTCCCACAGCTGTACTCCGCTGGGAGGGAAAGGTTGTACCATCTACACCGTCGAAAGTCTTTGTTGAAAGCTACAGTAGACTGGATATTACCTTAGCAAAAATCACCCACAAATAACATCTTCCCTCCCCCTGCTCTGAGGGATATTATTTTGCGGATGGAAAGCAATGACGTGAATACAAATGTAAACATACGCTCATGATCGCAGATCTCATGAATAATGTTGACACATGTGAGGTCAAAATGATGTGGGAATGCAGGGAGCACCTTCAACTCTGCAAATAAAACTCATCAAAGATTGATTTCTGTGAGCTGACATAATATATATGATGAATAGAGAATTGTCTTTCTTTGCTGCTGTCAACAAGATCTGCGCTTCTGGCATATTCATATACAGTATACAGTAAAGTGAATAGTATGTTTTAGTATGTGAATAGTTGTGTTTTAAAACTCTGATCACCTATGAATATACTTAAAATATTACTATTTTTTTAAATTCTAAATTAAAAAAGAAAATTGAAATGTATTACTATTTTAAAAAATTCAAAATTATATTACTTTTTTTTTTAAAGTGAAAATTTTCATTAAATAACTGGATGAAATTTAAATAATAATTTTAATACGTTTATTCAGTAAGGAAGCATTAAATTGATCAAAAGTAACATCAAAGAATGTTACAATTTGAAAAAGATTTATCACTGTTTCCACAAAAATATTAAGCAGCACAACCTTTTTCAACACTGATAATAATAATAATAATAATAATAATAATAATAATAATAATAATAATAATAATAATAATAATAAGTTTATTGAGCACCAAATCCACATATCACGTTACACTGAAGACTGGATTAATGGCTGCTGAAAATCCAGGATTGCAATCACAGGATTAAATTACTTTTTGGAATATATTAACATATGAAACAGTATTTATTATTATTTATATTTATTTACTTACTTATGATTTAACATCACATCAGCAGCAATGGCTATACATAGCAATATCCTTTCAATATAATGCTTACAATAATTGAACAATTTTGTCTTAAATTCAACATTTAAAAAAATATATAACAATATATAAAATAACAATAATAGCAATAATAATTATATAGAATCTTTCAACTTACTATACGATAAAATTCTAAAATTATTTCAAGAGAAACCTTTTTAAAAATCTCCATTCATATATTTTCTGAATAAAAACATTGTCTAGCAGTTATTTTAATTTGTAATAATATTTCAAAATATAACTCTTTTACTGTACTTTTGATCAGATAATTGTATCCCACAAAAATAAAGGAAACAAAAATAACGTCCACTGCCATTATCGAGAGCACCATGATGCATGCGCGTACATTCCTCAAAAACTATTCTCGTAGCTTCATAAAATTACAGTTGAACCGCTGATGTCACATGGACTATTTTAACTATGTCCTTACTGCCTTTCTGGTCGTTGACTGTCTGTGGTATTACTCTCGGATCTCGGAGCTCTCAGATTTCATCAAAAATATCTTAATTTGTGTTCTGAAGATGAAATGGTCTTACGGGTTTGGAACGACATGAAAGTGAGTAATTAATGAAAGAATTTTCATTTTTAGGTGAACTATCCTTTTAATCTCTTTTGATGACACTTATAGTGGACTTGCGAAGCTTAAAAATTCTGTACACATAATTGGACTAAAATGTTCAAATATCTTGATAATATTCACAGAAATGGCAAACATTTTGATGTAATGTAAGCTAAATGTAATGTAATGGAGATGTTACCTGGTCCTGCAGGGACATGACTGGATTATTCTTGGTGGTGTTGATGTGGAGAACATGGAAGCGGTTCTTTCCGCACAGGTCATATGCAATGTTGGTGAAGGAGGTGCTGGCAGTCTTGGGCACACGGTTATAGATGATGATCAGATCCTCAATCTCAGGCAATGCTGGAGAGTCCCGCAAGCTGTCCCGTGTCTGCCTCTGCTCCACCTCTCGCACCTCGTGTCTGGCCATGGTGCGCTCTGCAAGAGAGACATAATGAACATATTTACGTCTACAAACATGCATTTAAAAAACATGCATTCTTCAAAATATCTTTTTATGTTCCACAAAAGATTGATAATACGAAAACGACGACAGAATTTTCATTTTTGGGTGGACTATAGCTTTAAATACTCTTTAACTAAAGTGATCTACTGTATATGCACACAAATCTTGAATATGTCATGGTAGACAAATCGAAAAGATAGTTTGCGTTATCCTTGTATATAGTTATTAAAAAAAAAAAAAAAAAGTATCTCAAACATCTCATTATGCCATGTTATGCCTGACATTTAGAAATAAACTGAGTTCATCTGACCTTAGATTGCAATAAACATGGCATTATAGCTGCAGAATGTATTTTCTAGTTTAAAATACTCAATCATGGTGATCAAAGTTTAATTGTAGGGAGAACTCCAAAGTACATGAGGTGCACAACAAGAAGATTATGCAAATCCATCCATCAATCTTCAAATTTAATGCAAGTAGCTGGTGGGAAATGTAGCTGTAGAGTAAAGTTTAAGTACTTTCAGAGAAAGAGAGAAACGCTATATCCAATAAATCTGGGGCAGCTAAAGATCTGTAAAGGTACCCAACAGGCCCTTCAGCCACCTGTTGATTTAGACGACAGAAAACAGAAGCAGGATGAAAAAGCCTGAATAATGGAGCGAGAGGAGAAAACAAAGCAAGCAGTTTCAGCAGCAGTGTGTGTTCTGCTTTATGTACACACACATTCAACACAATAATTTCACCGCCAGTAGTGAGATGTCAAGAGAATTCTGCACCATAAAATACCCCCGTTTTCAGTTTTAATGTACTTTACTGGCATGACAAATAATTGTACATTTATATTGCCAAAGAATTTGCAGCTCAGCTGCTTACAAAGAAAATGGTGCAAAGAAAGTGTAATATGACATATACAAGTAGAGAAAAAATATCAAGACAAAATATCTAGTATACACCATGTGCCAAATTATTAGGCAAGTTGATATTCTGGTCATATTTTTTTTCCAAGAACATTTTACTAATTCCAAACCACATCATTCTTAATAACTACTATTGACTTTGTATTTAATCATTTATAAGTGATATATAATTGTCCATGAAGGCTGGAAGTCAAAAACTCCTAATATTAAGGTGTGCAGAATTATTAGGCAGGTTTTCTTTTACAGATAAAATAAGCCAAAAAAAGAGAAATTTAACTCTGACTAAAAGTCAAAAATTATTAAATGCCATGAGAAGGATGCAATACTAATGCAATAATAGAATTTGCAAAGTTAGGGCATGACCATTGGGCAGCGAAATGCTCATTGGGTCAGCAGAGTCAGAAAAAACAGGCGGAGAAGAAAAGACACTTGTTAACTGCAAAAGAATGAAGAATTAAGGTGAAGAATTAGGTGAGAAACCATCAGGAACCATTTAGTCTCCAGCGCCATCATTTTCCAGAACTGCAACCTTCCTGGAGTCTCCACAAGTGCAATGTGTCAGGTTCTCAGGGACTTTGCTTGTGTAAAAAAATCCTAAAAAATGACCCTCACTTAATAAGAATAGCATGCTGAAGTGTTGTGAAATACACTAAGACTGATTTTTCATAGGCTTTATGGTTTTGAGTGACTCTTGAAGGACCAGCACCATATCCTCTTGTACCACTGTTTGAAGAATTGATCTTCCAGAATCTGGCAGTAAGTTTTAGGATCTCATATTAGTCAATCTCTGCAAGACAGACTTTTCAGGATAGGAGATGGACTAAAAATGAGCTCCTAAAACTTACATTCTGGGAGCTGCAGAAACTGATGGAGACAATAATGAACTAAACAAGATAATCACAGAGACAGCTCAAATCAATGTAATTGAAGAGTTTACAATTTTTAAAATCTAAAACCTGTTTACAGAATATACTATTTCAAAATCAGCTTCACAAAAATAAATAAATAATAATCATAAGTAAATATAAATAATTATTAGTTAGCTGTAACCAAAATTTCCACATCAGTGTATCCCTAATAATAATTGAAGCATATTTTCTTTACAAATATTCATAACTGAACGTTTTTCACAAAAAAAGTATTAATATTCATAAAAAATTAAAGAAAGCACTGCTCACAATTTTTCAGTGTCTTCAAGGTGCTTTTAAAAGACACCAGTGACTCATGAGGGACCAACACTCAACAAAACAAGATTTCCCTTGTGGTTCATGTGGAGCCAAAAGTGTTCAGGATGAAAACACCAAATGGTACAGATAAAATCCTCTATACAAAATAAAGCCAATAACTTATCTATTTACAATACAATTTTCAATTTTAATAAATTCATACCGCAATATTACCATCTGATGCATCACTGTACTGTGTCAGTGTTATACCACAGTACACTTTTTGTATGAAATGAGAACAAAAAAAGGAAATATACTGTGGGCATTTCAGTGATACTGTGCATTGTAGTAGATTTGCAATTTTACACAATGATAAACAATAGATTTTCATTACACAAAGCCACTTAAATTTAATTGAACTAGAATAATCTCTTCTGAAGTGTGAACAAACTAAATAACAGTATGCTCTGTGCACTAATAATGGAAATGCACAGCGATCCTGAAAACAAAAGCCAAGCTAAAAAATATTGAAATCCCTCCCCCAGTCATCACGCTGTATCATATGCTCATTTTCCACACAGCAATTACACAAAACTCAGTTTGCTAATAGACTCATCAGTCTTCAACAGTGCACGCCAACTAGTGCATAAAATAAGCCACTTAAAATATTGATTAACTCTTAACAAGCTTCCATGCATCAGCTGTACTGCTCTAAAGCATCCTCCACCGCAGAGGACCCTAACCACACTCAGCCTGACATCTCATCTACAACACATCTACTTAGTCTGACATCCCATCTAACTAGAACACTTTCCCAAATCAACATAGCCGTCTACACCGTGATTGACAAAGTACCAAAGCTAGAATGCTCCCCTAACACGTTTCCTCACCAGCAACTGCACTAGATTTTGTCAGTTGCTTGCTTGGTTTTAATTTCGGAGTGTTATAACATAGGCCTGCCCACACTGAAAGCAGCTAATAACAAAAATGTTAAACAATAAAAATAATATAACATAATAATGTTTACTTGTGTACTTCTATGTAAGTTATGTAGCTACACCACCATTAAAAAGTCTGAAGTAAGTAAGATGTTTATTGAAATAAAATACTTTTATTCAGCAAAGAAAGCATTCATTTGAACAACAATGGCAGTAAAGACATTTATATATATATATATATATATATATATATATATATATATATATATATATATATATATATATATATATATATATATATATATATATATATATATGTGTGTGTGTTATATTTCAGGATCAAATTCAAATATTTTCTAAAATATAAATGTCTTTACTGCCATTGTTATGAATATATATACACATTGAATATATATATATATATATATACACACACAGCCGTTCAGTAAGGTTTTTAATATTTTTAATGAGGTTTCTTATGCTCATCAAGGCTACATTTATTTGATCAATTTTTTTTTTTTTTATTCAGTATTTTTTCATATTTTTTTTTTCTTTATTATTCTTTATTCAGGATCTTTGATGAATACAAAGTAAAAAACAAAAAAAAAAAACAAAAAAAAAAACAGCATTTATTCTTAGAAAGCAATTAGAAATCTTTTCTAACAACATTTACACTGATTTTTGTGATAAATTGATAAAATGCATATTGTTAGAATCTTATATTGTTAGAAATTATTTCTATTTTGTATAAATTCTGTTCTTTTTAACATTTATTCATCAAAGGATCTTGAAAAAAAGGTATCACAGCTTCCAAAAAAAATATTAATCTGCAGAAATGTTTCCAACATTGATAATAAATTGGCATATTAGAATGATTTCTGAGTGATCATGTGACACTGAAGACTGGAGAAATGACTGGAGTAATGGCTGATTAAAATTTAGCATAGCATCACAGGAATAAACTATATTTTATAGTATATTAAAATGGAAAAGTTATTTTAAATTGTAATAATATTTCACAATATTACTGTTTTTCTGTATTTTTATTTTCTATATTTTTAATCAAATAAATGCAACCTTAGTGTGCATGAGACTTATTCAAAAATAAAAACATTGAAAATCTTACTGATCCCAAACTTTTGAACGGCAGTGTATATACAGTATACACTTGAACAGAAGAAATATATAAAATGAACATTTCATCAAAAATATATTTGTTTTCTGAAGATGAACAAAGATTTTACAGGTTTGGAACGACATGAGGGTGAGTAATTTTCATTTTTGGTTGAACTATCCCTTTAACAACATGTACTTACTATAGGATTAGTTGCATATTATGTGTAATTTCCATTATAGCTGTAGTGAGTACATAAAGACACCGTAAAATAAAGTATTACCCCCCAAAAAACAATAATTAATATATTTTGTAATATTGGCAGGTTGTCCAATGATAATACTGTCTACTGCACAAAACAACCGTTTACAATGAGTATAAAAGTAGAGTTCAGCCATACAGCAGTGAAAAAGGCATCATAGCTAAAAGGTTGGGACTGGGAGTGTAATAGGCAAGAAGTGATGAAGCCTGAAACCCGACCTGTAGTGTTTGTCCTCTGCAGGCACTAACAGAAGGCTGAAACGCTCATAATGGAGAGGGATGGGGATGGCTCAGTTGTGTCATTGCACATAGCGTCCATTACAGCTCCACAGCCTTCAAACTCCCCCCAGCTTCTTTACATAATCACAACAGGAATGCATTTCTCACACTCATGCATCATAGTTTTCATCTATCTGATGGAGGGGAAATGCTCAACTCTTCTTCCAACAATAGAAGAAAGGGAGAGGCCAGCAGGCACAATTGCATTGCTCATCTTAATTAGTAAAACAACCTGCTCTTTCCTGACACACAAACACCTTTCCAGGTGATTAAGCCTTTGATGATGTTAAGAGGAAGATGCATAATTACAAGTGAAGCTGTTTGAGGTGTTTTTGCTTTTGTAATGAAAGCAAGGTCTGATGGGAGCTCATTAAAGTCTACGAGCATCTCCTCTCTCTGGTTTCTGTTCTGCACAGTAGAGGGCAGCATCCTGCTGCCAGGTAGCCAAATTGCCAGGGGTTCTGGGAGGGGTTTCCCTCATGGGAAGGCTCAGCAGGTTTCCTGGAGGTGTTTCGTCCACAAATTAGATGCTACACAGAACTGATAGACTGTCAGAATTGATCAACTGCTGTTCTCATCTCTATATCAGTATATCATCTGATGGGAAGACGGAAACAAACTGGAATTTTGTATGAAATTATGTTCTACTGATCATGTGATGTGTAAATTATTAATGTAAACCATAGCTAGTGTAGCTTACATCTCCTTAACATAGTATGTAATGAGTGCACGCAGAATTTTAGGAGGCAGTGTGGCCTAGTGGTTAAAGATCTAGACAAGAACCCAACCCTGCAAGCTTCAAGATATAAAAACAGTCATAATGTGCTTTTGTGCAACACTTAAAAGGAAAGGTCACACACACACACACACACACACACACAAAAAGAATATTCTGTCATCATTTACTTAATTTCATGCCGTTCCATTCCTATTCAATTCTTTTTCCTTTAGACATTTTGAAAACATGTCAAATTTTAGAACAACATGACTCTGACTTTATGATGACAGAACTTTTGGATGAACTATTCCTTATATAAGCCTTTATGCTCTTGTAATAGCTGAATAAAACAAAAAATATTTGGAAAAATATTTTTGAAGAAAAATAAAAACACTTACTCTCAGGCTGTTACAAACCTATAGGAATTTGTTTTTCCATAGAATACAAAATTACACGTTTAGAAAAATGTTCAGGCTGCTCTTTTTCATATTTTCTCTGCCAAGTTTGAATATGCAGATATGCTAAACAGATATGGAAAACCTTACAGTAAATAAATCTTAACTTTTAGGCCCAATCCCATTTCTACCCCTCAGTCCTTTCCCTTTCCAATTCTCTTTTGGTTGGAGGGGTAGGGGTAAGGGGAAGGGCCAGACAGCCGTTCAAACAAAGACTTTTCGGGACCACACTTCAAACAAAGGGGTATGAGAAGAGGTATAAAACAGAATTGGGATTGGGCCTTAGTGTGTTTTTCCACACAAAAACTATTGTATGGTTTGAGAAAGATTGGAATATAATATTCATTATGTAGAAACATCTTCAAAATTTCTCCTATTCCAGTCCAAAGAAAAGACTTGACAGGGTGTGTAGGTTATGACAATTTTCTTTTCAGTGTTTTAATAAACAGACAAACATTGATAGGACTAAATGGGGCTTTATGGTTACTTTATGTACAAGTTCATGATCTCCAGCAGGTGGCGCTTATCTGGAATGAACTGGCAGTCAGAGCTTCAATGTTGTGTGGTTATTCTGTATGTACACATTCTGTATGCCCTAATCTTCAAGGAATGAAGAGATGTTACTAAAGTTAATAAAGGGGGTCGGAGTGGTCATGCTCTGTCAACTTTGATATCTACCCTCTCTCTAATACCTGAATGCCCTTTCACTCTAATAATGGCTGAAGTTCCTTTCCATCTTCTTGCCAGCTACGCCCTATTCCGTACCTTTATTTATTATCCTAATCCAGTGCCTTTCCTCTGAAGAAAAAGCTCCAGAGGAGTCATACGCTTATATGTAGTTAAAAGGTGCAGTTGAAAAGGTGCCACTATCAGGATTTCAGCTGCTGGAATTCAAGCCTTTGTTGTTATTCTCATGAGGCAGTACCGAACCGCAGCGCTGAAGTTCATCTCAGTACCACAAGCAGCAGGAAGAGCACTCATGTGTGCTTGGATTAAGAGGTATGTGATCAGCAGAGCAGAACTCTCATCTCTGAGCGATGACAGCATTCTTTAAATGTGTATAAGCACGTCTGCACATGTGAGGATAGTCTCTCCGTCGGGTTTGAAGCTCATTCAAACATGACAAAAGATAACGCTTCCTGCTTGAAACTGGAAAAACAAACCTATATTATTTTACTGTACTAAATCAGCTCTTTTCAGATCGACCAAATATACAGTCAAGAAATATGGAGGATTACTGTGACTTAAAGGTACAGTGTGTACTATTGTAAGTATGAAAAACTATATATTATATTTTTGTATATACATTTTTGTATTTTTTTCACTAATATTAATTAATATATAATAAAACTGTGTGAGATACATAAGTTTATATTAGCCTTTCCTCTATCTCACACGTTTGGGACTGAATTTTGCTGAAAACATGAATATGTACATCTATGAACCATTGCAGCATGAACAACTGATCACTTTTTTTCATCTGAAAGTGAACATTTATGTAAGTAAAATGAATTATTGATAGAAATTTCATACAATTATATATTTAAATTCTCATTAATACTGCAAAATAAATTTAATTAGTTAAAAAATAGCTGAATGTAACAAAAAGCCTATGTGCAAATTATTCTCAACTGGCAAATCGATTGAAAACAAAAAAGCAACTGGTAATTGGAAATGATGTAAATACTGCATTTAAAATGATCAGTATATGGTTACATTAAAAATAATCATGAAACATGTTTTAAATGTTTATATATTTGTCAGCATTTTTATTTTTGAATTAATCAACTGATTATTAAGGTGGCACTCCTTGACCTCCATAAGGAGAAAATGTGACAAGTATGTTTAAACAGTGTTTTCAAAAAAGACAATTTACGCAGTATATGCAGGAACTATTTTTGCTTTGCAAACGGTTCAAATATATATTCTCTTGAAACCTCCAATACTTTCAGATTCTTATATGACCCAAAGCTTAATTTTGCAAGCAGACCCTGGAAATGAAAGAAAGACTCAGACTGTAGTTTGTATTCTGACGCCTATGGCACAGAAAGTAGGAGGTATAAAATGAATTTTGAAGGTGCATTCCTGATCGATTGGAATCAATTTAGATGAAACCTCAAACATGAAGGGAAGGGTTCTTGAAGTTTGCTACAGAAACTGTACCAGAGACATCTGCTGATTTGGCTTGAGTTAAGCAACAAATGATGCAACTACAAACGGGAATCTGGAAACCCTGCAGTGGCGCCCACCGATGTACCTCCACCGAAAGGTGTCACAGCAATCTAACTACCTCAAAACCTGGAGACGCAGAGCATTTTTCAAGAAGTCATCAGAGTCAGACAGAACAGAAATTTTACCGGAAACTTATGTCGCAGGTCAAACCTTCACAGGCTCATTTTTTAACCTTTTAACCAACCAAACAACAGGGTGCCAGCTGGTAGTATCTCAGTGGTAATCAAGCTGATGTAATTCAAGGCAGGCAGGCAGGAGCGTCAACATTATCTGAACATAAAACAAAGCTGAGATTAATGGCTGATAGGACGCTAGGAAGGGGGCAGATGGGGAGAGGAAGGTGAGATGGATTGATCCCAATAACCTCTGCTGATTTAATTAGATACAAGCATATTTATCACCAATCTGTCATAGAAGAGGAGCATGGAGGACAGGAACCGGGAGGCAGTACATTATCTCAGCGCACCTGGCTCAGTAAACACCTGCCTGTCTCACGGGCCAATATCACTGACAGGCGGCTCACCCTCTCCTGATTAAAGCTCCAAATTTATTGTACAACACTTCATCTCAGCTCTAACACACAGTCCTCCTTTCTCTCTTGTGCTTTCTTTGTGTTCCTCTACCTTTAACAGCTTTTAAGTGGATGCTGAAAAATATGGACAAGCATGCCAATTAGTGGGTTTTTATTTAAGCAGTCAGCATTTTACAGCTGGCCTGAAGAAGAAAAAAAAAAAGAATATTTCTGATCTCCAATTTAAAAACAGCTGTCTGCTGTGATTGTTTCGTCATAATGAGAAAGACATCTTATTTTTTAGCCCTCTAAAATGAATTGTTCATTAAAAAGACAGCTATGAGGATAGGGCTGTGACGTCACCGCGGTTGTCTATTGCCACCGGCGGTAGTGCACGTGACGTCACACACTCTATAACAAGCATAATACAAAGTTTTGTATACAAATGTAATAATATAACAGTTGCCAATTGTTTTATTTAGACTATAAGTCTATGTTAATTCACAAATTACCTCAAACGCCACACACGGCGTTTCCTTTAGATTAGCAGGTTTGAGCGCAGGAAAATACAGTTTATTCTGCACTCGGCAAATTTATTTCGTGTTGAGCGATGGACCTTGTTGGGAAATCAAATACTATAATATAATATAATATAGCCGATCTGGAATCATTTCCATTCATGTCACCCATCCGCGTTTGTACAAGTGTCTTCAAGTTCACGTGATCGCAAACACTCTGCTGGTCAGGTTTGTATTGGTGGGGCTTTCTCCAAACTAGCCAAATACAAACGAGACAGCGATAAATGTAAGATGCCACCAAGAAATGTGGCAGCATTCGCCGCGATTCCTCTTCCACACAGAGAGCGCGTGCTCGGTGGCGGAACAGAACCGTGTCTAAACCGGACGCGACAGGTGTCACTCCGCGTCTCAACACAACAGGTTGAGTGTCTACAGGACATTTGAACTTGTGTCAGTACCTCATAAACAGGACGAAGCAGTTTACTGTGGGGATTTGTCGTGTGATGTCGCGCAGCATCCAATGTACACAGCATCACTGATTATAATGGGTATTTTGTCGTGTCTTGCCGCGCCACTCGCGTCCGGTTGACAGGGTGTATTTAATTAATTAATTTATTTTTTTATTATTATTTTTTTTTTATTTAAGGCTACTTTCCTATTTGACTATTATTTGTTTGATATTTATTTTAGTGTTTTGCAGGCTGCGAGTTCACTGACGGAAGTGCTAAAATAAACACGCACGTTTGTTAATAGCCTCATTTATTTGTTGCGTTTCAAAATGAGATATATTTTGAATTTGAATATTATTATATATATATATATATATATATATATATATATATATATATATATATATATATATATATATATATATATATATATATATATATATATATATATATATATATATATTATATATATATATACCACCGCGCCACCGGCGGTAGTTGGTCCATTACCACCGCGGTGGTAAAAATCTGTCACCGTCACAGCCCTATATGAGGACAATAATGCACATGGGACAGAACTGTAAAATACTGAGTGAAAAAAACAATATGGATGCAGTGTGGGTTTTTGATACCAACATTTTGACTTTGGTACAATATCAGTCTCTGGTACACTTCAGGCATCAAATAAAAGGACAAAAAACAAACAAAAAAAAAGCCTACAATAAGCTAAGGTGGCCCAGTAGTGCACGGCATAATGAAATTAGCACATCACAATGGAAACAAGCCACAACACAATGAAATTAGCACAACACAAGGAAAACAAGCCGCAACACAATGAAAGTAGCTCAACACAACGAAAACAAACCACAACACAATGGAAACAAGCCACAAGACAACAAAATTATCTAAACACAACGGAAAAAGCTGCAACACAACAGAAACAAGCCGCAACACAATGGTAACAAGCCACAACAAAAAGAAATTAGCACAACACAATGGAAGCAAGCCACAACAAAACAAAATTAGCACAACACAATGGAAACAAGTCACAACACAATGAAATTAGCACAACACAAGGAAAACAAGCCGCAACACAATGAAAGTAGCTCAACACAACCAAAACAAGCCACAACACAACGAAAACAAGCCACAACACAATGGAAACAAGCCACAAGACAACAAAATGATCTAAACACAACGGAAAAAGCTGCAACACAACAGAAACAAGCTGCAAAACAATGGAAGCAAGCCACAACAAAAAGAAATTAGCACAACACAATGGAAACAAGTCACAACACAACGGAAACAAGTTGCAACAACACAAACAAGCCACAACACAACCAAATTAGCACAACAATGAAAAAAGCTGCAACATAACAAAATTAGCACAACACAAAAGCTACATTTTCTTCTTTTTTTTATTTTATTGACAAAAACACTTCCGCATTCTGCCCAATGTCCTTCAAACAAACGTGCCAACTGAATGCTATGAAAACATACAGTGCTTAATTTATTAGACCACGTGTCATAATAAAGAGAAAACACATATTTTAGGAATCTGTCAAAAAAAATTTAAATCTAAAAATGTTATTGTCATTTATTGGGCAAATAAACTGAAACAACTAAATATTTATTCACATAATAATAATAATAATAATAATAATAATAATAATAATAATAATAATAATAAAATAGCCTCCTGCCTTTCATGACAGCATGCATTCTTGCTGGCATTGTTTAGCTACTTTTTCACTGTAATTGGGTATCTGAAAAAAATCTTTCATAGATCTTTCTTTCTTTCATAGATAACAGAAATAATTATATTATAGCATTAGAAATAGCCTACTGTTCCTAAAGAGCTTACACATATTGGAGGACTAACCAATACAGATAGCAAAAAAAAAAAAAATAAAATAAAATAAAATATTATATATATATATATATATATATATATATATATATATATATATATATATATATATATATATATATATATATATATATATATATATATATATATTTATTTATTTATTTATTTATTTATTTATATTTATATATTTATTTATTTTAGTAAACACCAATACTGTTAGTTTAGAGCAGCAGTGGCACAAACCTTACATAATTTGTTATAAACCTTAAATAAACTTGTTTTAATAAATTTGTTAAGCACTGTTTATAGGTCTACAGTTTAAAAAATCCATCAAAAAATAAGATAAATATAATAAAGACGAATAAAAACACAAACTCAGTGTTAACCAAATTTTTGATCACAGTCACGTTTACTGTAATTTCTTTTTCCTGTAAAAGGCGGCTATGAAGCATCTGATATTTATATTCAGACAACTATACGCGGTTATCCCTTTACAGTTCCTACTCTCATAAAATACGTGCACTACATGTTGACTTTTAAACCTTAATTTAACGTTCAACAACAGATATTTCAGCACAATGAATGTTTTTGCGCTGAATATTAATCCCTCTCTGACGCGCGTTCACGCGCCTGCTGCGCTGGCGCTCATTCAGTAAAGATTTAAACAACGCAGACGGTCAGGACGGAACTTTATGCAAAAATGAAAATGCTCGCATGAATTTGTGACATTTACAGATATGACCTTAAACTGAACGTTTTTGGGCTGAGGATGCACACATATCTATCAAAGCGTCTGACAGGGCAAGCCATTACGCTAATGCATTAGCTTAAAGCTTAAAATAAAGAATTCTCATGTTTTGTGCAGCTTGGATCACGCACTTCTCCCGCAGCATCTCATTCTGTTTCCTCCACTATTTTAGATGTATTTTGGCCATAGAAATGCGTTATTCAGTGCTGTAACGTTAATTTGACACGCCCAGCTGAAGTTGGACCTGCACTGTGGGCAGACCCGACTAATCGATAATGAGAATCGTTGTCGATTATTTTCATTATCGATAATAATCGATTAGTTGTTGCAGCCCTAGTGTTGATAAATAAATAAATAAATAAATAAATAAATAAATAGAGTAAAAATATGTATGGTCATATAGTAAACAATAATAGTAAATATTACAAATACATAATATTTCTGGTACCAAGGTACTTTTTCTTTCCGCATGCTGAAAATTCCTACACTGAATTTGAAAGTTATTATTGGCTCTGCATGGCAGTTTAATTTCCATCACATTCAATTAGTGTAATGACCTGAAACCATGGTTTGGCTCAGACAAAAGTCTTTGTCCTCTAAGTTTTGGCCTATAATCTTCGATACACCACACTCCCTTTCTCTTGTCCAAGGTGAGCTTTAACTTGCGTTTTCATGGTCCTATCCGTAACTGTAACTGCAGCAGAACTTGATGGCATCATTTAATCTTGGGACACACTAATAATCAAGATGTGATTGAAAACCATGACAAAATTCTTTAAAATGCCCATTAAAAAAGAAACGAGCACTCGCCAATCCCTCACTTTCATTACAGCCCAATGCCTTTACAACGAATCCCTAAGTACAGACGATAAACATTGCAGATGACACCCATAATGACAGCCACTGCCCGCACAGGACACTTTACATCCACGGCAGATGACATAAAGAGAGAAACGAGGCAGTTATTTGAGGGATGAGAGAGTCTGTGAAGGTCAGAGTCAGTTGAGTGGTGTTAAACTGACTGGAGACCAGTTCTGACATCATGACATCTCGGGCTTAGCCAGGGGAAAAAAATAAAAAATAAGGTGCCTGTGGACCCTTAACCGTACAACCTTTGATTCCTTGTGGCACGAGGGCAAAACGTAGCATATTTTTGGCACTGACTCAGAGCTTTTAAAAATATAACTTTGACCTTACACTTCACACAAGTACATGGAGCTGCATGATCCCAAGATGTGTTTGCTAAGGCAATTAGGGTATAAAAGTGAAAGAAAGTGACGTGACATGTGGCCAAGTATGGTGACCCATACTCTGAATTTGTGCTCTGCAATTAACCCATCCAAAGTGCACACACACAGCAGTGAACACACACACACACACACCGTGAACACACACCTGGAGCAGTGGGCAGCCATTTACGCTCACTCACTCACTCCTGCCGGCCTGAGACTCGAACCCGCAACCGTTAGGTTACGAGTCTGACTCTCTAACCATTAGGCCACGACTTCCCCGTATGTCTTGTACATAGAAAATATCTGCCCGTCATGTCACTTTATAGTAGTAAATAAAGCATTTCTTTGTACAAAATATGTCTAAATATAGTAATTGGTAAAATAAATGTAACTTAAATGTACAAAACCTAAGTACATTTTGATTTTGCAGTGGAAATCACTTGAATAAATGAAAATTACAGTTAGATTCTGTAACTGCTCTAGAGTGTTTCCCACAAGTATCGCCAAATTCAGATATAGTTAAAAAATCTGGCGTTTCCCAGGGCCATAGTTCCAATGAACATTCGCAAGCATCACAAATTTGTGTGCAAATCTGTATTAGAAGCATTTTTTCCTGTTATTACGATGCGGACCAACAAAGATCACGGTATACATTCTTTATCTTCCATTTTATTTAAAAATATAAATTTCATATAAAATCTACACTTTATATAAAATATACAGGTACATCTCAATAAATTAGAATGTCGTGGAAAAGTTCATTTATTTCAGTAATTCAACTCAAATTGTTAAACTCGTGTATTAAATAAATTCAATGCACACAGACTGAAGTAGTTTAAGTCTTTGATTCTTTTAATTGTGATGATTTTGGCTCACATTTAACAAAAACCCACCAATTCACTATCTCAACAAATTAGAATATGGTGACATGCCAATCAGCTAATCAACTCAAAACACCTGCAAAGGGTTCCTGAGCCTTCAAAATGGTCTCTCAGTTTGGTTCACTAGGCTACACACTCATGGGGAAGACTGCTGATCTGACAGTTGTCCAGAAGACAATCATTGACACCCTTCACAAGGAGGGTAAGCCACAAACATTCATTGCCAAAGAAGCTGGCTGTTCACAGAGTGCTGTATACAAGCATGGTAACAAAGTTGAGTGGAAGGAAAAAGTGTGGAAGAAAAAGATGCACAACCAACCGCGAGAACCACAGCCTTATGAGGATTGTCAAGCAAAATTGATTCAAGAATTTGGGTGAACTTCACAAGGAATGGACTGAGGCTGGGGTCAAGGCATCAAGAGCCACCACACGCAGACGTGTCAAGAAATTTGGCTACAGTTGTCGTATTCCTCTTGTTAAGCCACTCCTGAACCACAGATAACGTCAGAGGCGTCTTACCTGGGCTAAGAAGAAGAACAACTGGACTGTTGCCCAGTGGTCCAAAGTCCTCTTTTTCAGATGAGAGCAAGTTTTGTATTTCATTTGGAAACCAAGGTCCTAGAGTCTGGAGGAAAGGTGGAGAAGCTCATAGCCCAAGTTGCTTGAAGTCCAGTGTTAAGTTTCCACAGTCTGTGATGATTTGGGGTGTAATGTCATCTGCTGGTGTTGGTCCATTGCGTTTTTTGAAAACTAAAAGTCACTGCACCAGTTTACCAAGAAATTTTGGAGCACTTGCTTCCTTCTGCTGACCAGCTTTTTAAAGATGCTGATTTCATTTTCCAGCAGGATTTGGCACCTGCCCACACTGCCAAAAGCACCAAAAGTTGGTTAAATGACCATCGTGTTGGTGTGCTTGACTGGCCAGCAAGCTCACCAGACCTGAACCCCATAGAGAATCTATGGGGTATTGTCAAGAGGAAAATGAGAAACAAAAGACCAAAAATGCAGATGAGCTGAAGGCCACTGCCAAAGAAACCTGGGCTTCCATACCACCTCAGCAGTGCCACAAACTGATCACCTCCATGCCACGCCGAATTGAGGCAGTAATTAAAGCAAAAGGAGACCCTACCAAGTATCGAGTGCATATACAGTAAATGAACATATTTTCCAGAAGGCCAACAATTCACTAAAAATGTTTTTTTTTTTTTTTTTTTTTTTTAATTGGTCTTAAGTATTCTAATTTGTTGAGATAGTGAATTGGTGGGTTTTTGTTAAACATGAGCCAAAATCATCACAATTAAAAGAACCAAAGGCTTAAACTACTTCAGTCTGTGTGCATTGAATTTATTTAATACACGAGTTTCACAATTTGAGTTGAATTACTGAAATAAATGAACTTTTCCACGACATTCTAATTTATTGAGATGCACCTGTACAATCTGAGCCATTTTTGAAGAGTGCATATGAGAACCCTGGAGTATGACAAAAGTGGAAACTCGTGATGAAACAGACATCAAGTAAAGCAAAACAACAGGGATCAAAAACAGTCAAGTAGTTCTCAGATACCAATTTCGTTACAGCAACATTGAAAAAAATTACATTGTGACATTTACATACTGCATGTAAACATAAAAAAAGGACAGCTTTTAGTTGTTTCATGTAGACAAACTATAATAAGCTGGCATTAATTTCAATCTTGACAATTTAAAATCGCAAAAGTTATTACACAACCATGTTTCTATGATTTCGGGAAACAGTCGCAACTAGCTACACTGTAACCGATTTTTGTAATTTGATCAGTATTTTACTGTAATATGTACAGTAAGATACTGTAAAATGTATATACAGTATTTTACTGTAAACTGCAAAGGATAATGGGAAAGTATATGGTCACTATAGTAAACTACTGTAAATTTACAGTAGTGAACTTGCCGGCGAAAAACTGACCAATGGCAAGGGAGATTTATTTTGTTTGCTGTTTGGTGGAAGCAGTGCTAAAAGGACTAAAGAGACATGTTGCACTGTTAACTGGACAAAAAGGTTTTGTCCAGAGAAATTGAAAACAGGTTAGACAAAAACGTACTGCGCCATGGTACAACAGTAATACCCATTCTCTCAAGAAAGAAACTCGTAAACTTGAGCACAAATCGAGAAAAACTAACTTGGAAGTTTTTAGAATTGCATGGAAAAACAGTATGTCCAACTATAGACAGGCTTTAAAAGCTGCCAGGGCAGAGCATATCCGCAAACTCATAGAAAATAACCAAAACAATCCAAGGTTTTTATTTAGCACAGTGGCTAGATCAACAAATAAACAGACGCCACCCGATCTAAATATTCCCTCACAATTTAATAGTAATGACTTTATGAATTTCTTCACTGATAAGATAGATTACATCAGAAATACAATAACAAATGTAGATTCTGCAGCGTCTAGTACTTCAGCTCCATGCATTGCACCCAAAGAAAAACTGCAATGCTTTACAACTATAGGACAGGAAGAGCTAAATAAAGAGCTTATCACTGCATCTAAACCAACAACATGCCTATTAGATCCTGTACCCACTAAATTACTGAAAGAATTGTTACCTGTAGCAGAAGAACCGCTTCTCAATATTATTAACTCATCGATATCTTTAGGTCACGTCCCAAAATCATTCAAGCTGGCGGTTATTAAGCCTCTTATTAAAAAAAACCACAACTAGATCCTAATTAACTAGCAAATTACAGACCCATTTCTAATCTTCCGTTTATGTCTAAAATTTTAGAAAAAGTTGTGTCTGCTCAGTTGTGCTCCTTTTTGCAAAAAAATGATCTCTATGAAGAATTTCAGTCAAGTTTCAGGCCCCACCATAGCACAGAAACTGCACTTTTTAAAATTACAAATGACTTGCTTCTTGCATCAGACCAAGGCTGCATCTCATTGCTAGTTTTACTTGATCTTAGTGCTGCGTTCGACACTATAGATCATGACATACTCACAGATCGATTACAAAACTATACGGGTATTCAAGGGCAGGCTTTAAGATGGTTTAGATCCTACCTGTCTGATCGCTACCACTTTGTTTATTTAAACAGGGAGTCATCTCAATTATCACCAGTAAAGTATGGAGTACCACAAGGATCTGTCCTAGGTCCTCTGCTATTTTCAATATACATGTTGCCCCTTGGTAATATTATTAGAAAATACGGGATTAGTTTCCATTGTTATGCTGATGATACTCAACTATATATCTCAACAAGACCAGATGAAACTTCCAAATTATCTAAGCTAACAGAGTGTGTTAAAAATGTAAAAGATTGGATGACCAATAATTTTCTCCTATTAAATTCAGATAAGACAGAGATATTACTTTTTGGACCAAAAAACAGTACACAGAATCTCTTGGATTACAATTTGCAACTAGACAGATGTACTGTTACTTCCTCTACAGTCAAAAATCTGGGTGTTATATTAGACAGCAACTTGTCTTTTGAAAATCATATTTCCCATGTTACAAAAACAGCATTCTTCCATCTTAGAAACATTGCCAAGCTACGAAACATGTTACCTGTTTCTGATGCAGAAAAGCTAGTTCATGCATTCATGACCTCTAGACTGGACTATTGTAATGCACTGCTAGCTGGTTGTCCTGCATCTTCAATAAACAAACTACAGGTACTCCAAAATGCAACGGCTAGAGTCCTTACCAGGTCAAGAAAATATGATCATATTACCCCAATTTTACAGTCTCTGCACTGGCTACCTATTAAGTTCCGCATCAGTTACAAAATATTATTACTTACCTATAAGGCCCTTAATGGTTTAGCTCCTGCATACCTAACTAGTCTTCTACCATGCTACAATCCATCACGCTCCCTAAGGTCGCAAAACTCTGGACTTTTGGTAGTACCTAGGATAACAAAGTCAACTAAAGGAGGTAGAGCCTTTTCACATTTGGCTCCCAAACTCTGGAATAGCCTTCCTGATAACGTTCGGGGTTCAGACACACTCTCTCTGTTTAAATCTAGATTAAAGACACATCTCTTTAGCCAAGCATTCACATAATGCATCTCATAATCTTGTACTGCAGTTATATCTGATCAAACACACATCATTGTTCTTTAGCTTGGATTGAACAAATCATTTTTGCTTGGTTGGAACAGCAGCTATTGTTTCTCTGTTTCTGCCATGGGATTAACATCCCGTGGTAACTAGGATTTACACAAGCTTCAGTCTGGATCCAGAACACCTGAGAAGAGATGATGCCTACCCTCAGACAACATACAGAACTACCAAATTTCACCATAAGTTAAATATATTAAGTTTCTACAATATATAAATATATTGTAGAAACTTAATTTCCTGTAAAGCTGCTTTGCAACGATTTGTATTGTGAAAAGCGCTATACAAATAAACTTGAATTGAATTAAATAAAAGTAGTAATTTCTATAATCCCCCAAGCTGCCAGTAAATTACTGTAAAATTTACAGCAATCTTTTTACAGTGTAGTTAATTTCTCCAGTGACGTATAATATTATGGTAGTTAAGCAGCGAGTTAGTTGATGATTCATTTAAAAAAAAAAACCAAAAAAAAAAAAACCTGCCATATAAAAGTCACGTGCTCGTTTCAATAGAAAGCTATGTCTGCTTGCCATTATTATGGCATGCTCATGATTCGGGGAAAATATAATTCCTTCTCCCATGCTACTGTATTCAGCAACTCTGAATGGCAGCAAACAGTGTAACTTAGTAATGACCCAGAAAAAAAAACACTTACTGTAGAAACAACCCAGAACACCTTAGCATTGTGCAGTGAGTTTTGCATGGACAAGCACACAATCATATATTCTAAAATCTAGTTTAAGATTAGACTTAGTGTAAGCTTCACTTTAAAACCCTGTGAAAGGTAAAAATAGGCAAAGCTTTGTTTGAGGAGTGGGAGGTATAATAAGGTTGCATCCTCATTTCATCATTCAGTCAACAGAAGAGGATTTAACAGAAAAAAAGAAAAAAAAAAAAGACTTGGACAGAAGCCTCAAGACACCAGAAAAAAAAAAAAAAAAACAAGCTTTAAGCAAGTGAACTGCTGTTGAACCTATTTATTGTTAATGCAATACTGTTTCTCTGTCTTTATGAAAACTGTTTATTTATTCAAGATGGAACACTGGAAAAGTTTGACCCACAACTGAACTGAAAAGCTTTTTCATTTCTGAATGTTCCCCTGATGTTTAGCGGACAAACAAATGGCAGACATCACAAAGCAGAGCTCATCCTCTGTGAAATTCTGCTACCTTATAACAGGAATTTAAAGTCTTTCATTTTGCCTCTGGAAACAGAGTGAAGCGACAGTCATAACACTAAGAGCAGTGAATATTCGCATGATGCATGTGAAAGGTAAAGATAAGAGGCTTTATTATGTTGCTTAATAAAACCAGCATACTGCTACAAACTCAGATTACAATGTTTTTCAAATTCACTAACCACTATTTGACTCTAACTGCATGTGTATTGTGTGTACCACATGTATTGTGTAAACACCACTCACCCATCCACCCAAGCCTTTTCTGTAACACTTTTTTTAAACATCAGTCAATGCATCAGGCACAATAAACTAGAATTAAACATTTTACAGCATTCATTATTAAAGGTTGTTTATAAATAACAGTTGTTCTTGTTTATAATATATTAAACAAATATTACAAAATGTTAATTTATACAGTGCCTTGCAAAAGTATTCATACCCCTTATTTTTTTTCACATTTTATGTTGCTGCCTTATGTTAAACTGCATTAAATTACTTATTTTTTTTCCACCTCAATCTACACTCCGTACACCATACTGACAAAGCAAAAACAATTGTCACAACTTTGTAAATGTATTAAAAATAAAAAACAAATAAGTACATTGCAAAAGTATGCATACCCTTAACTAAATATTTAGCTGAAGAACCTTTACAGTCTCATGTCTTTTTTGTTTGATGCGACAAGCTTTGCACATTATTAGCCTTTGACAATTATCCGTCATCCTTCTCCTTACCTCTTCACCTCTCAAGCTCTGTCAGGTTGGATAGGGGCAGATGCATATTTTCAGGTTTCTCCAGAAATATTTGATTGGGTTCAATCCCAGGCTCTGGCTGGGCCACTCAAGGACATTCATAGAGTTGTCTATAAGCCACTCTTGCTGTGTGCTTAGGGTCATTGTCCTGTTGGAAGGTGAACCTTTTGCCCAGTCTGAGGTTCTGAATGCTCTGGACTGGGTTTTCATTAAGGCTCTCTCTATATTTTGGTGCATTGAGCTTTTCTTCTACTCTGACGAGTCCCTCAGTCCCTGCCGCTGAATAACAGCTCCACAGCATGAGGCTGCTATCAGCACACTTTACTTTTGGGATGGTACTCTTGCTTTTTTGTAAATTCCAAGTGTGTTTTCATGTGTCTTAACTGAAGAGAGGATTGAGTCTTGCCACACCGCCATAAAGCCCAGATTGGTGGAGTGTTGCAATGAAGTTTGTCCTTCAGTAGATTTCTCTTATCTCCACATATGATCATGGAGCTCAACTAGAGTGACCATCAGGTTCTTGGTCACCACACTAACCAAAGCCCTTCTCCATCAGTTGCTCAGTTTGGCCAGGAGGCCAGCTCTAGGAAGAGTCCTGGTTGTTTCAAACTTCTTCCATTAAGGGTAACAGAGACTACATTCTTCTGTGACCCTTCAATGAAGCAGAATTTTTTTTCTGAACTTTTCCACAGATGTGTGGCTTGATGCAAACCTGTTTCTGAGCTCAACAGGCACTTCTTTTGACCTCAGTGCTTGATTTTTACTCTGATATGCATTTTCAGCTGGTCTAACAGACTTTTATTAAGACGTGTGTGCTGTAGTGAAATTGTATTAAGTAAGTTAGGGTTTAGCTTTTAAAGAATCTAATCATAAAAGATTCAAATTGATTTAACTGAACTGATTCATATTTTCCTATACACTTCGCCGGCTCCGTCCAGCGAATAGCTCGACTCAGTGTATTTTTACCAACTCTGTTAATTCTTGGCCACAGAATGTTTGAATTCTAAGCCTCACAACACAAGACAACGTTTCTTTGTAATAAAATACAATTTATTGAGCTATCTCCTACGGTTACATGAGACTAAATTATCTAAACACACACACACACACACACACACACACAAACAAAAGTCAACGGAATTATGCAGAATTGTGAGTTATGAAGGAAGTCTCAAATTCGGTGGTTATCAGAAAGTCAACAAAGCAGAGCTTAGTTCTATCTTTCCCATTAATAACAACTTTGCGCCATTTTCAGCCAATAGATAAGAGATTTTGTTTTACTTGTTTAGAAGGTTGCGGCCGAGTCTCGTTCTCATCCCGTTGAGGGAATCCCCGGGCTTAGCTGATTGGCTGGCAAACCGTTGTTTGTCTGACGTCTCTTAGGGAACCCCGGCCGTGATTGGTGGGTTGCCTGATTGGATGAGACGCGCTAGAAGTTCACTTTCCTTTCTCGGTTGCAGAAGTTGAAGATTTCAGAAATCAAAGTTTTCTTGAAGAGCTTGAAGTTTGGAATGAGGTGATGGTTTGATGCGGCGTATGAGCGCAAAGTTGAAGCAGTTTTCAAACCATGGCAAAGAGCGCTGATACTTAGTTGAACATTAGAATTTAAGAAGACCACGTTAGGCCCACCCCGGAGCTGGGGTACCGATCCGCTTGTTGCAAGGAGGAGCTCAGCTTCCTTGGCTCCATTTCTCTGCATAAATTAACGAGCTGCCCGTGTCATCAAGTGACCGAAAATCCTTGCAGGGTTTTGTTAATAATCTTGATAAACGTTATAACGTTACGGAATTGATCTAATTTCTACATTTCATCCACACAAAGTTGTTGCAAATAAAATATACTTTCGTTTATCACCAAGCATGACACACACACATATTAATACCCTCATAATACATAGGTTAAAATGGTACCGACCTTATAATGGATAGATTAAAATAGCGTATGTTTTACTAACATATCAAGCATATCTAAGGCATAACACATAATTTGGGAATATATTTTCATTACTTAAAAGTCCTGAATATTGTCTTTTGGATTTTTGGCGCACTTTTGCGTGTTTTCTTTGTCTGTCTGAAAAGGCAAATTTTCAGGAATGCACCCGAGGAGGGGCCGCGAGTGTCCCGAGGTCAGAAGGTGTCCGGGAGGGGAGTTCTGGCATATGTTTAAGCCAGGCCTACAACTGTAAATCCATCGCGCGTTTGTTGATAAGTTTGTCAATTTATACGTTGGCTGGCCAAGGGTCCATTTATCATCTGGATCTGGTATCTTTCCTGCCAGAAGTTTCCTTTGTTCTGCATTGGTGAAGTTGATTCTCTTTAGCAGTTCTGATCTCTGGAGGGATAAGGATTAACAAGACAGGATCTTGGTCCAGACACTTAGGCATCGTCTTGGATCCTTAGTTACTTTTACGACTCCTACAGTGCCTTTCCAAATCTTAATCATTAAATTGAATTTGCCACAGGTTAACTTCACTTGAAGTGTAGTAACATCTACAAGCAATATGAATGCTCCTGAGCTAAATTTCAACTGTCCCAGATAAGGGTATGAATACTTATGCAATGGAATCATTTTAGTTTTTTATTTTTAATAAATTTGCAAAGATGTTATAAACCTGTTTTTTGCTTTGCCATTATGGTGTATGGAGTGTAGATTGATGTGGGAAAAAAGTAATTTAAAGCAGTTTAAAATAAGGCAGCAACATAAAACGTGAAAAAAAATGAAAGGGGTATGAATACTTTCGCAAGGCACTGTACCTGCTTAGTTAAAATGAAAATCGTAAACAAACTGAACCTAGTAAGTTAGGAATGCATTACAACCTTCTTTTTAAGTGTTACCACTTTCTCTATTACTGCCAAAAACAATGACAGTCTAAATGGTGCAGAAAATCTCAGAGAAAGATGCAGCACTGGCAGGTGCCACCTGTGATACGACGCAACCCACCTGCTTCAGAGACCTCACAAAGCCTTTCAGACAAAACAAACACAAAGTTTTCTGTATATGGTTGCAGAAAATCAAGAAAACAAAAAAAAACTTGGGGCCAGATTTACTAACAGCTTGTGCCAGCGCAAACCGTCTTTTGGCGTTAAAATAGTACTGTCAAGATTTACTAAAGACACGCAGTGAAGAATTAGCGTTGAAAAGGCTTGGACAGTTATTTTTGCACCTGACCTTATTGAATATGCATTTGTAGGAGTTTCCCTTTCAAACGCAAAATTTATGGGAGAGTATTAAAAATCAATCACGCAACACGATTTACTAACGTTTGCACTCGTCAAATTACTGGTATTTATGCCATTATTTAACGCCCAAAAAAAAAAATCATATCTTAAAGCAGGCAGTAATTTGCGCTACTCTTGGTAGATTGCACTGGTCATTATGGAAATGATCTGGCTGCGTCTGTGTTCTTTAACGTGTGCATTCTCAGTAAGTTACACGCAGAATTTTCCCCACCCGTCAGTGCTTTTATGGAATTGCGCTCTAACGCTGATTTACCCAGTTTAGAAAATCTGGCCCTTGGAATTTTAAACTATAACGCAGGCACTACACGACAGCAATATGTTTGACACTAAAGATGAAACTGCTGCATGACATGACAATCACAGCCAATCAAAATACTACAGTTCTGAGAAAAAGGGTTGTAGACCAATGAGAGTGTATTGAAGGCGGGCCTACCTGGTGTCATAGCACAGAAATAGAAACCAAGTGATCTGTGAAATGTCCCACCCACAGTCACAGAGGGTTAGAAAATAGTTTCTAAAAAGAGTTTAGAAAAATGAAACTACTTAGTTTTCCTGGTTTTACTTTGGCATCTATTTCCTGTTTTGAGCAGCATTTTGCCCTAATGTGTCAAGAATTTCTGACGAAATGTGCTCATCTGTGATTGGCCTGCAGGCATGCCTTAAAGCTGTTGTTAGCAATCTCTCCCATCATCCGACTCATCTTGCTAGAAGCTGGTTTTAGTAAATTCTCTTGTCCCAATTAAAGCACACTCAGTGCTTTGATGCCACTTGATCTCACTGCCCCCTTAACCCCAGCGGTTTTCAGCACTAGGGGGCGATCACTGTCTCTTCCCTTTCAAATCAGCAGACAAGACAAGCTTTGGCTAATGCTTGTTCCCAATTAGCAAGTGTTATACTTCCCAATGTATGGTGAGGGCTCACAGTTTAATGAAATTACAGCAGTCAGACAAGACTCTGCGGGGAGTGGAGTGAGACAGTGAGGCAGACCGGCCAAATCCTCAGCCCATTGTGCAGTGGCCTAGATTTTACCTCCCTCGAACCATCTTTCAAAACCCCAACCATGAAACCATTCAGATTCCTGCAAATGAATCACACCATGCATTAATGTTATCTGCCACTAACCATACTGCTTTTAGCGTGCAATCAAATCTCTGCAGTACAACAGCAGAGCATTATTCTGACCAAAAACCACCTATTTATGCAGGAAGAGAAAGTCTGCTTGACATGCAGTGACCAACTCCAGTTTGCTTCATTTTAATGCACATTTTAGGGGCAGGTCTAGCTGAAATACACTGCCGTTCAAACATCTGGGATCAGTATTTTTTTTTTTAAGAAGTTAAAAGAGTTAATAAAAAATTAACTTGTGATACCTTTTTTCATGATTCTTAGATGAATTAAAAAACAGCATTTATTTAAATTAGAAATCCTTTGTAACAATATACACACTAAAGTAAAGCAAAGATATGTTTATAAGCTATTGGATACTGGTTGACCAATATATCACTTTGGTTTTTTGTTTCCAAAGGTTATCACCAAGTTTTCTGTCCATTATGCATCAGATGTTCAGTGAGCAGACTGTAGGTGGTCTATCTGAAGCTGGGACTACCAAAACATCAACTTGACCTTAACTAAGCAACAGTGTTGCAGCTCCAATACCTCCTTTACTTTGAACACACATCAGGAGTGCTGCAGGGCCTTGTACTCGGCCCGGTTTGCTTCACTCTGTGTCACCTTCTGCTGTCAGCGCTGGCCGTGGGCGTGTGGCTAACTCAGGAGAGGACAAAAAGTGCAGTGCCTCCATCAGCTGCCTGTTCAGTGACACTCAGTTGCTGACAGCTACCTTCAGCCATGCGGACAGGCGAGCAGGAAGGGCGCTCTTATAGAGGGTTTCCATCTGACTGAGCAGAGAGATGGATGAAGCTTCAGAAGAAAAAAGCAAGAGGAAAAAAAAAAAAAAGTATGGTGGTAGAAGTGGAAGATAAATGTGTGTCTCCTATAATAATATATCTAAAGTCTTTTGTGAATGTTAATAACAGCTTCTGATATAAACTGCTGTTTGACAATGCCACTTTAAAAGCCCAAAGAAAAGTCAAAATTTGACTACTACTTTTAGGTAAATATAGACAAAAACATTTAAATTGATTTTAACTGTTTCTGTGTTGGCTATTATTTATAAAATATTAAAATTAAAACATAAATTTATAAAATAAATTTAAATATAAATGTATATAATTAAATTAAGAAAACAAATAAATACATTAAAAAATAAAATTCATTCAAATTCATTGTTTTGCCTGAATTATTTAAATGACACACACACACACACAAAAATTAATCTTTGAAAATTAAGAAAGAACCATCTACGTTGATATATTGTATGGATTTTGTAAGGTAATGATAAGGCAGTACTCAAACGATCTGTGGTTGGCTTCAAATATCATTCACTATTTTTATTCATAATGCACACCATTTTCTCATTAAATATCACTAAGTCCCATGATTCAGCTTCATTAGCGCCAAGCTAATTATCTGACAAGACAAATCAGCTCTAATGACTGAAATGGTCAGAGAACAAAGGCATAATGCAACAGACAGGATCTAAATGGTTTTGACATCTCAAAAATCATGGATGGCTTTGATCCACAGAAAAAAATAACTAAATAAAAAATAAAAAAATCTGTGAACGTTCTGTGGAAACACAGACTAAATGTAACATTATACTGACAGCTTGAGCTATAATTGCTCACAGTATCCACATATCAACAGCAGTCAACATCTCCAACATACAGCCTCACTGAGCAGTAGGTTAGCTTAGTTTAGGTTTAATTAACGTGCTTATGTTTTATGAAAATAAGTCATTACAGAAAATATATTTTACATATAATTTTATATAAGAAATTTCAAATATTCAACACTATTCTTTTGCTCATATTTTTATTCTTTGCATGCAGGTGTTACATGCTGCTACAAATATAAAGATTAACTTCTATTGAACTAGAACATTTCCTGAACTCTGCAGTGTAAAGACCCCTAAGAAAAAAAGAAATGTCTAATAAATGTTTTTGCAAATGCTTTTTGCATAGTGGTCGGCTCTGAGATTTCAGGCTAAGACGAAGTGGCTGCACTCCTGGCCTGGCTTACGCCGCTGACTCAGGGAACCAGAGAGTCTCTATGGGCTTCCAAACTGCTGACAGCACACTGGCCTAATTCTCCATCTCACAGTATCAGTGTGTGTGTGAGGGCATGAAGTATTACCCTCTTCAGAGATTATTCATTCCTTTCATGAGCGTGAGGTGGGTGAAGATTATACTGCTGCTTTTGTAGCAACACATACTACAACACCACCTAAATAACTGAAGCAGAGGTTTTTATCATTGGATGCCTTTCTCTTCTTTTCTGATATATTCCAACGGTGAGCAAGAGTTACACGTTAATACCAGTGTTTTCAATCATGGAAGGTCCTGGAGTCAGTCAGTGGACAGCAGGGTTGGAAATTAACAGGGCTTGTGGCAAAAAATGCAACCAAATTGAACAAATACACTCCATAAATTCAAGACTGCACAATTAAACAATCGATTATGGCTGTTGCGTTTAAAAAGAAATGTGAAAATGAATGAAGTGTCTATTTGCAGAATTACATTTTGATTCTGTCACACTGCATCAGACTGCTTTTTACACATTTTTTGCAGCGTTGAGCCTTATAACCAATCACACGCTTTTCCTTTGAGCTTAGGAATGCAATGGCCAATTAGAGATGCTTAGATTAGTCAGCGCTGAAAACTTTAGTTGTTGCTGAGTGTGCATGCTTACTGACTGAATTCTTTGCGCTCATGAATTCCCTCATCATAAACAACACAGTGCAGATACGGTGTAAATAAAAGATTAATTATAGCTTCAATGATTATATTGGGAGTTTTTGCATAACTTGCGCTAGACTAGACTAACGTCATGGATAGGGCTGGGCGATATGGCCAAAAAAAATCATCACGATAATTTTTTTCATATCAGTCGATATCGATTATCATCACGATAAATGTCAAATCTTTATTTCTTTCAAGTTTAAAGCCAGAATTTTGCTCCAAAGTTTTTTTCTTTGAGAACATTTTCCTTAAAATAAATATCTAAATAGAAAAATGTATTTCTTAGTTTCTGTATGTTCTAATGAGTGATATTGTTTCAAATCAAGAAACAGGTTTGGGTTGCCTGATAATACTAATAATAATAATAATAATAATAATAATAATAATAATAATATCACTTTTTTGTCTCTTAGAAATGCACATTTGATAGTAGCTTGAGTTAGGATGCAGAGGTAAATTTTTGTTCATTTTTAAAATCAGAAATATCTGTAAAAATTGTACCAACCTCAGTTTTATATGGTTAAATTCATTCTGACCAAGTGTTTATGTATTTATTTATTTATTTATTTATTTATTTATTTATTTATTTATTATTATTTTTTTTTTTTTAAATTAAGCATTGGTCTCCCATAGTAGCATACATTTAAATCATGATAAACAGTTAAAACCACAAATATAGCACCTCAATAGCATGGTAAAAATATAAATATGTTTTTTAGGTAAGTTAGCCTATTTGCATGGAAAACAGTAGTCTAAAAACATTCAGTATAAATGCACACATCGCTATAGCTTAATCACAAATACATACTATAATTATATACCATTACTCTTGTAATAAAATTCAATGTGAATATCCCACATTTCTGCCACAATATCATGGTGCAGTGAGTGTTACTACAGTAAATCCATGGTAAATGATGGCGATGTGTAGATTGAAAAGCCTTCTGTCTCGTTGCACACAGTGTTTCTCCTGTTTTGCTTTAAACTAGTTTAAATCACAGAGACATTTGTGTTCATTGCTGAATGCAAGCGCTTCACACTGGATCTCACAGCGCGGTTTAGTACTCGCGTGACCGAGTAAACACATCTACTCTAGTGAGCACGCGCCGTGCAGCAGTTTGAACTTTGATCCGAGCGGATCCGTGGTCCATGTGGCGCGATTCAAATGAGTTGCGCTGTTCCGTTCTGCTTTTGGCGCATAAACATTATATAGAACATTTATCGAACTCTTCATATCGTTTTATCGAGGAAAATATCGCGATAATTATCATTATTGAATTATCGCCCAGCCCTAGTCATGGACCAACATGTTTGTCTGTGAAGTCAGAGCCAGAATATATGATGAACCATTTCCCCAAAATGCAGACACAAAAAACAAAAAAGTTTTTATATGTATTCTATTAATTAACATTAATATTCATTATTACAATATCAAAAGCAATAATCTACAATAACGATTTTAGTCATAATATTGCAGCCATATTAGCTCCTGTTTTTAAACATATAATTCACATTTTAAACAGTCGATTGTTATTGGCAACAGTTTAAGCATTTTGATTGATTGAAGTAAATGTTTAAATTCAGTATCTGACATTAAAGACAACACAGATGCAATTATTAAGGTGGTGATAAAAATTGCCACCACCTTTCGGGGCATTTTTTACATTTGTGCCACCATTTTTACACAAATGTAAAAAATGGCCGGAAATCAAAAATTGCCCCTTAAAAGTAAATTTTTGACACTAGTGGACAGATATTTAAAACACAGTATTGTATTAAAGTAACACATTACAAATATTATATCTATATATATATATATATATATATATATATATATATATATATATATATATATATATATATATATATATATATACACATATATATACATATATATACATATATACATATACACACATATATATATGCATATACATACAGTATATTATATATATATATATATATACATATACTGTATGTATATGCATTATATATATTATATATATATATATATATATATATATATTTTTTTTTTTTTTTTTTTTTTTTTTTTTTTTTACTGATTTGTTTTTCAAATGAGATGCATTAAAGAAACAGTTCACCAAAAAAGTACATTTACTCTCGTTTCAAGTTTAAACTATCCCTTTAATGGTCTGTTCAGAATTAAAGACATTAATAATATTTGCTACTGTATCACAGCTCCCTTTAAGATGAGAATCTAGATGTGGGTCCCTAGATTGATCTGTACTAGAGGTATTTGAAGCTCAGAAAGGAGAAATTAGGCTAGGCTCAGTACATCAGCCACCTCAAGAAATCTCCAGAGACGTCCTTTTAATTACCAGACAAGCCAAATCAATGACAATTAATCATTTGATCCACTAAAATGGGAAAAGGGACTGTGTGCAAATTCAATTTCAAACTAGAAGTTACATAAAATCCATACAACTCTATGGCTGTCAAAGCCATATTGAAGTTCAGTGTGGTTCTTGTATGTCCTTGAAACTAACATATACTTAACAAAGAGCTTCCTGTGTTTCAATGAGATTTAGAGAACACTCAAGTGTCACTTATTGTTGGCCCATTATAGAGATCACAGAAATGCTCTAAACACTCCATTAGTCTGCTGAGTGAGGATGAGCACTGGCACATGAAATAAAACAGGTCAGTGTGAGGGTGCTATGTGCTATATAACAGGGCTGAAGAGGGCCATCTTATGACTCTCAGATGATTCCCATCCCAGACTGGCCCTGACACACATGATTGGGAGATCAATGAAGGGTGAAGGTGAGGAGAGGCTGTCGATGGCAGAGATGGAGACATCTATCTGGACTCCTGGGACTAATTAGGAAATTAGGAAGGTGGCATTTAGCTCCTATGGCTGCAGCCAGTCTGACATCCTCCCAGTTTATCAAGCCAAAGCCATCCTTCGTTCTTGATTTCTCAGTCTCTTGTTTATGTCTCTCAACAGCATTTACGCATAAACAATATGAAAAGAGCAGTATCACTTTATGCATTGGTCACACTGTAACTGTAACGCTCTCATGTCGAACGCTGTTCGCTTGGGTAGCAATTTCCTTGAACATCTGCATCTCGAAGCCCTGATAGCTAATAGATATGAAAAGCACCTCATTGAATATCTAGTTTATGAATACCATCCTCTATGAGAACACCTGAAGCTCTTCAATTGCAGACCTCCGCTTAGATAACAAAACTCTTGGCCTGATTAATAAGCAGGCACATGAGATTGTACATCTTCAGCTCTGCCTATTTTCCATCCTTCTTTAAAAACTAGAGATTTCTAAGAAATTGAATTGAAATGTAATAAATATTAACAATTAAAAATGATCAGAATGTGTACACTCACTCGTATTCACAGTGTAAAGGGAAAAATGTGTTCTATACTAGAAATTTTTTGAGCCAAAAAAATGAAAGTCTTGATGTTGGGAATGGCACTAACTGAGGTTGTAATTCTAACTAATTCTAGGACTGGATGGATAATATGGTTATGTTGAACAATGAAGCCCCGTTCAAAGCATTCTCTGGTCTTTCAATATGCATTAGGCCACCGGAGATGTTCTACAGCATTTAACAGCCAGTGTGCTTTCTAAGCTACCAGCACAGGCAATTCCAGACCTCTCAAAGAAGTAATTAAAAAGGCCAGTCTGTTATCAGACTCATGCAGGACTCACTGGAGGCAGTGATAGAAAGAGAACTGGAGTCTGTCATTAATAATTCTGCACATCTTTCCATAATACTCCACCCAGAGCAAATTCAGCCACTGGCTTATTCTACCACTGTCCAAGAGAAATGCTACTGGGGATCTATTCTGACGACCACCATCAAACAGTACAACTACACAACCTCCTCCAATCATGCAAACAACACTGCATACTTTTTTTATTTTTATTTTATTTTATTTATTTTTTTTTAGGCTGAGCTAATTACCAGGCAATGCAATTATTTATGCGTTCTGGCAGAATCTTATTGTCTACTGTATCGGTCCCATCCATAGACTCTAAAAAAACATGGACGACGTGTCTCCACTTCCTTCCACTATAGGAAATTGAAGCCAATTCATCTCAGTATGGCTGTTGCCATCTTGAGAAAATGACGTCATTTGGAGCCCGAGTCTGCGCAGTAGAGATTCGTTTGGAGCCAGAGTCTGCGCAGTAGTGTCGTGAGGCAGTAGTGTCCCGCCCAAACTCCCGTTTATCCAATCAACCATAACGACACGCCCCGCTTTTACTGAAGAATTGAAGCCAATTCATCTCAGTACGGCCGTTGCCATCTTGAGAAAATGACATCATTTGGAGCCCGAGTCTGTGCAGTAGAGATTCGTTTGGAGCCCGAGTCTGTGCAGTAGAGATTCGTTTGGAGCCAGAGTCTGTGCAGTAGTGTCGTGAGGCAGTAGTGTCCCACCCAAACTTCCGCTTACCCAATCAACCATAACGACACGCCCCGTTTTTATAGCATCAAATTACTAGCTAAAATGAAATTGATCACAAAAATGAGCAATTGAACATATATCAGCATGATAACAACTACCTTAAATGACCAAAACCATATTTCGGAAAACTGTATTGGAAGTGTAATTTATTTTGTTATTTTGACTCCCATTCGCTTACATGGAGAGGGCGGGGTTTATGACCTGTACTGCATCCAGCCACCAGGGGGCGATCAAAGAGCCCGCAGCTTCACTTTTCAGGACATGTGAGGCGCACTCGGTCCCATCGTGTGCATGTTTAGTATGTATAGGACTCAATGACAAAAAAAAAAAAAAAATTGTCAAAGACTCAGTCATGTGGTGGAAATTTTATTATTATTTTATTATATATATATATATATATATATATATATATATATATATATATATATATATATATATATATATATATATATATATATATATATTTTTTTTTTTTTTTTTAAATATATCTTATATTTTAAGAGTTGTACTGACCTTGCCCCAAAAGCAAGAGGATTTTAAAATGTATTAAAAATAAATAAATAAATACACAAATAAAACACTATACCATATAAATATAGATAAACACACACAACCCTTTTTTCCCCAGAAAATATCATTATTTTAATGAGGCTCATTGTGTCATGTCATTGCCCCATAGTCAATTTGTTAATATTATATTTAATGCTGCTCTCATTTTGATTTTCCATTTAAAAATAGCTGAACTATACATCCATCATAATATCATAATACAGCATCTGAGCCCTTAGACAACAAACAATCCACCTGCACTTTCAATCTATTGATGTAGGCTATAGACTTAGAGGAACCAACTCTGATAGTAAACTGGCCCATGATAGAGAGCAGTAGATAGACAAAGCAAAGTGACTAGGCATTTGATGGTGCCATCAGGCTGGACAGCTCTGTCTCTCTGAGTGTTCGCATCTCTTATTGAATGCAGAAAACTCCATCTGAACTCACTGGAGATTCTTGGACAAGGACAAATTATAGTAGTATGAGGTCTTACAGGGGGAAATAAAGGATTTTATGGTATATTTTAACTGTAGCTTTACATTCCACAATTGGTGACAATTGGCAGTAAGTAAACAATCTACACATACAGCTCTGGAAGGCTGGGAATGGGGCATATTCATCTTTGTGAAGGGCATATGAATCAAGCCACATACAAGGCTGTGCTGGAAGAAAAGCTGCCTTCTGCTCTGACAATGTTCCTCAACTCTGAAGATTTTTTTTTTTTTTTTTTTTATAGCAGGACAATGCTCCATGCCACACAGCCAGGTCAATCAAGGTGTGGATGATCAAGGTCAGGACCATCAGATCAAGACCATGTCATGGCCAGCCCAATCTCCAGACCTGAACCCCATTGAAAACCTCTGGAATGTGATCAAGAGGAAGATGGAAGGTCACAAGCTATCAATCAAAGCCAAGCTGCTTGAATTTTTGCGCCTGGAATGGCATAAATTTGCCCAACATCAATGTGAAAGGCTGGTGGAGAGCATGCCAAGACACATGAAAGCTGATTGAAAATCAGGGTTACTCCACTAAATACTGACTTCTGAACTCTTTCTAGGTTAAAACATTAGTATTGTGCTGTTTAAAAATAAATATGAACTTGTTTTCTTTGCAATATTAGAGGTCTAAAACACTGCATCCTTTTTTGTTATTTTGACCAGTTGTCATTTTCTGCAAATAAATGTTATAAATGAGAATATGTTTATTGGAATTTGGAAGAAACGTTGTCAGTAGTTTATGGAATAACACAACAATGTTCATTTTGCTCAAACACATACCTATAAAGAGTATAAGCAGAGAAGCTGATAACTTTGCAGTGGTCTCTTATGTATTAATTTTTGTCCAGAGCTGTATTAACCTTACGCATATTAATAGGAACACTCTTCACACCATGATATTTGTAGTTTGACAGTAATTCTAATGACATTTATTGTTGATGGCAGTGAATGTGCTGCAGAAACATATCTAGAGATGCAGCTTCTGAGAGTTTACCATGCTGACAGAACGCTATAAAGCACACCACACTGTCAGCCAAAATCCTTTCAGAGACGTACATCTTATTCAACCCCCTTTAAGCCAGTGGCGCTTAAAATATTAAATATATTAACAAAAATCTAGATAAAATATTTAATTAAACGACTAGTCCATCAACAACCATCCTGTCCATCGTACTCCAGTTTTGTGTCCCAGTAGGTAACAGCTTCCCTCCCCGCCAGCTCATCTCGCTTCTGTTTCTGTCTGTCTGCCAATGATAAGCGTGTGAGTGGTGCCAAAAGTGTTGGAGGCATGGATTTTATGTTAATAGCATTGCACAGTATAGGTCAAGTTAATCAAGTCAGAGAAATCACAAAATAAAATGCAACCAACTGCGTCCTCACTATTTTTTTTCTTAAAAAGTAAAACACATTCAGGCAAGTTTGAACAATATATTAAAATAAAACTGTTATATTAAATTGTAATAATATTTCAGAATATTGTTGAACATTGTCACTATCGCACACCCCTACTTAGAAATCACTGAAGTTGTATCAGCTAGGCTGTGGATACTTAATGCAAACAGCATATCAACATTACACAGCCATACACCTCTTTTTCTAGGCCACCGCAATCAATCCTAAGTCACGTACCAGTGTCAGACCACATAGCGCAAATCAGAATTACCCAGGACATCAGCTGATTGGAACTGTGCTTCTGTTTAGACAGCAACTCACCAAATCAATTGGACAGTAAACAGCCCAAATTAAACACCATCACCTCAGCATTAACCCCCAGTGAAACACAAACGGTGCTTTAAACCCAGCCAAACTGGCAAAGACCCAGTCTGGATCTGTGGAGCACAGCCCCCCTGTCTGACTAGGGCAGCACTGGCTAATTGGCCTATTGATTTCTTGACAGGCGACGAGTTTCCTGGCACTGCTGCTGGCTCATGCATCATCTGAAGTGGACAGAAAAAGGCATGATGGGACAGGAATCTTCAGCCCAACTCGAGACAAAACATTAGCCCTACGGGAGCTAATTCACATTTTACTGAAGTAAGAGACATTAAAGGAATAGTTCATCCAGAAATGATACAGCTATCATAATTTTTTCACCTTCTTGCCCAAACCAGTCACTTTCCTGACCAGTTTTGTTTCTTCCATGAAACAGAAAAGAAGAAATTTGAAAGAACGTATTAGATGTGCATTTCCTTGCAATTACAATGAATGCGGACTGGTGATTTCAAGTGTCAAAAAAAGAACACAAATACACAGTAAATGCCTCATGAAAGTGATGCATATGACTTGTGCTGGCCCCTAGGGAATGGGACTTATTTTTTTATTCCCAAATTTAATTTTATAATTTTCCCTGAATTTTCAATCTAAATTTTCTGTGTTTCCATTTTAATGGTTTAATTACATTTTAATAATCAAAAAAGATGAATTCATAAACTCATTAAAGATTTATAATTTTATCACAGTTAACAATAATAGTGCCTCATGGAAAAATGTTTTTATTTATTTTTACATTTACATTTATGCATTTAGCAGACGCTTTTATCCAAAGCGACTTACATTGCATTCAAGTTACAGTTTATACATTTCTATCAGCTCTTGCTTTCCCTGGGAATCGAACCCATGATCTTGGCATTACTAGCGCCATGCTCTACTATTTGAGCTACAGGAAAGCCAAAATTATTTTTCAAAAATTATGTTGTCTGGACCTTTCTGGATTGTGTGTTTTGATTTAATGCATTTTTTAATCAAAACAATGGTAATCAAATGGATGGATAAACAATTAAATTAATCTTTTAAACTTTAATCAAATTATATTTGAACAATTCCTCTTTTTTTGCAAACAGTGCTGTACAACAGATGTTACTATTTAAATTACAACATCAATGAAAAATTGTCATATTGTTATAACAAACTATTATTTTTGATGTTGTTACTTTGAGAACTACATTGTCATTAATTTTCTTCCAGGTAAACCAGACGTTTATTTTGGCAGGTAGTAGTGAACAACTTTGATGTTCTGTGTGTATCCTACAATAAAGTTTATCAAATGAAATGGTGAAATGCTTGTGAAGTGATCTCTCAGAGCAGTTTTGGAAATTACATTTATGTAGAATGTCCCTTAAATAGTGAGATTGCAAACACTAAAAACAATGAACATTAGGGCACATGTCTAGATTTTCAGGGAATAACAAATTTTACAATGTAAAAAGCTGTTGTATGACAGTACACAAGCCATATGGATCACTTAAGACAGTTTTTAGATGCTTCTGCACCCATTCTGGAGCTTGAAAGCTACATTATTATAATTGCATGAAAAAATGTGACCTGCGCATGCTTCAGAATTTGTTCACAAGTTCAAATCATACTGATTTGGAACAACATGAGGGTTGAACTTAGGGATGGGTGATAAATCAATGACAATAATTATTGCAATATACTGTCATTTTCCTCAATAAAACAATAACAAGAGTCTGATAAATGTTCGATAAAATGTTTATGCGCAAAAGCAGAATGAAAAAACGCTACTCATTTGAAACGTGCCACACAGACCATTTATCCACTCGGCTAAATTAATTTAAGGAAAAATAACAGGAAAAATGTAAAGAATTCATAAATGTGAAGTGTTTGTCATGTTCTGACCATAAAGAGCAGTTTAAAACCCACAATTAACGGTCTGGTTTCTACAACTTTCACTTAAGAACAAAAATCTGACTTTAAACTTGAAAGAAATAAAGATTTGACATTTATTGTGATAATTACTGACATCGATTGATATGAAAAATAATTATCATGATCATTTTTTTGGCCATATCGCCCAGCCCTAGTTGAACTATTGGAAAAGAGAAAGGAATGAGATAAAAAAAAAAAAAAAAAAAAAAAAAAACAACTGACCACAGACGTCTACTCTGTTCTGACATAACCAGCAAGATATTCTAGACTGCGATGATGTCCAGAATGGAGTGCAATGTAAATGTTTAAAGAACTTGAGTCTCTGAAGGGTGAGAATTCACACAGGACGAAATGGATCTCTCAATCTGACAGAATGACTGAAGGCCGTGGTCAACCGTAGTGTAGGCTCTGAAACACACTCACCCCCAGAGTCACAGAGCACTCCTGCAAATGAAGTGCATGAAAGGACCGTTCACAGCACTGAATTTACATAAAGAAAACTGCGGAGACTTTATGATTTTTTTAATCCGAGGCACATAACACAAACCCCTCTCAACAAAGATTATTACATCAACCTTGCATAATTATGTTCAGCTCCAATAAAACACATTTCAGTGTCTGAGGTCAATTTTACTTTTCCTCATGAATCATGCATGAGGGTCGATTTTAATGTGCTGCACATCAACCAACTCTATTTCTGTGGAAATTTCAGTTCCAAGCATCAAAAGTTTCGGCACTTCATTGTGGGATTCTGCGTGCAATAAATGATAAATATTGAGGCAACTCCAACTGACACATGAGACTAATCTCACCATGACAGGAGAGAAAATGTATGTGCCTCTGTCATTTCTTTCTGATTGTCCATCATGCACTATTCCCAACACACTGGGCCGCTCACTTTCTCTCTCTTTCCCTTCCCTTAAGGAATTTTGTGAACCAATCTCTTTTCTCTCGTCTTTGTCCATTCTCGCTCTCTTTGATTGTGACCAATGTGCAGCTTCGTGAAGAAAATCGAATGCTGCAGTTGTTAAAAAGGAAGCTACTTGCTGGACCTTTGCTTTATGTTTCAGTATCTATCAGTGGTTAATCTAACATAACCTCTATGCGACTGCAGCAGGAATACTGTCACATTTGTCTGTAACATTCTTCATTATGACCTACAAATCTAAAGCCTGAGTGTATCAAGTCAGTTCTGGCGTGTGAAGACTCTCAGCATTAGATGGATGCTCTACAGAGACATCTCTGCATCACAAGCTATTTTCAGCTCTCTGTCACTCTTACTTCCTCTATTCACCTTTTTGCTTCCTGCCTTGAGATGCCACAGGCAGTGTAAACCTGCCATCCACGATCACATTTTAAAATACAAAACAAAGCAGGTCTGCCCACCTACTGGAACCCTATTGGTCAAAGGTCATTGTTTAAAGCCCCAAAGCTGAAATTATCAAATTATTAATATTATCAGTGTTGTATGATTAACAGAAATTAAAATCAGGAAAAGTCTGGATCTGTGGAGCACAGCCCCCGTCTGACTAGGGCAGCACTGGCTAATTGGCCTATTGATTTCTTGACAGGCGACAAGTTTCCTGGCACTGCTGCTGGCTCATGAATCATCTGAAGTGGACAGAAAAAGGCATGATGGGACAGGAATCTTCAGCCCAACTCATGACAAAACATTAGTCCTACGGGAGCTAATTCACATTTTACCGAAGTAAGAGACATTAAAGGAATAGTTCATCCAGAAATTATACATCTATCATTTATTCACCTTCTTGTCCAAACCAGACACTTTCCTGACCAGTTTTGTTTCTACTATAAAACAGAAAAGAAGAAATTTAAAATAATGGTTTTAGACGTGCATTTCCTTGCAATTACAATGAATGCGGACTGGTGATTTCAAGTGTCAAAAAAAATAAATAAATAAATAAAAATAAAAAAAGCACAATAAATGCCTCATGAAAGTGATGCATATGACTTGTGCTGGCACCTAGGGAATTGGACATTTTTTTCCGAAATTTAATTTAATTTTCCCTGAATTTTCCATCTAAATTTTCTGTGATTCCATTTTAATGGTTTAATTCCATTTTAATAATCAAAAAAGATGAATTCATAAGCTCATTAAATATTCATAATTTTATAATAGTTAACAATAATAGTGCATCATGGAAAAATTTATTTTTTTATTTTTCAAAAATTATGTTGTCTGGACCTCTCTGGATTGTGTGTTTTATGATTTAATGTTTTTTTTTTTAATCAAAACAATGGTAATCAAATGAATGAATAAACAATTAAATTAATCTTTTAAACTTTAATCAAATCATATTTGAACAATTCCGCTTTTTTTTTGCAAACAGTGCTGTACAACAGATGTTACTATTTAAATCACAATATCAATGAAAAATTGTCATATTGTTTTAACAAACTGTATTGTTTTTGTTGTTGTTACTTTGAGAAATACATTGTGCAACAGTAATATATTTTTTTCATTAATTTTCTTCCAGGTAAACCAGACATTTATTTTGGCAGGTAGTAGTGAACAACTTTGATGTTCTGTGTGTATCCTACAATAAATTATATCAAATGAAATGCTTGTGAAGTAATCTCTCAGAGCAGTTTTGGAAATTACATTTATGTAGAATGTCCCTTAAATAGTGAGACTGCAAACACTAAAAACAACAAACATTAGGGCACATGTCTAGATTTTCAGGGAATAACAAATTTTGTAAATTTTTCAAATTTAAAAAGCTGTTGTATAACAGAGTACACAAGCCATATGGATCACTTATGACAGTTTCTTAGATGCTTCTGCACCCATTCTGGATCTTGGAAGCTACATTATTATAATTGCATGGAAAAATATGCCCTGTGCATGCTTCCGAATTTGTTCACAAGTTCAAATCATACTGATTTGGAACAACATGAGGGTTGAACTTAGGTGACGAGCGATAAATCGTTAACGCTAATTATCGCAATATAATTTTCCTTGGTAAAACAATAAAAAGAGTCTGATAAATGTTCGATATAACGTTTATGCGCCAAAAGCAGAACAAAAGAACACTACTCATTTGAACTGCACCACACAGACCATTTGTCCACTCAGCTAAATTAATTTTAGAAATAAATTTTTCTATTAAGATATTTATTTTAAGGAAAAATGACTGGAAAAGTACGAAGAATTCAAAAACTAAGTGTTTGTCATGTTTGACTATAAAGAGTAGTTTAAAACTACAATAAATCTGGCTTTAAACTTGAAAGAAATAAAGATTTCACATTTATCGAGATAATTATCAATATCGACTGATATGAAAAAAAAATTGTGATAATTTTTTTGGTCATATCGCCCAGCCCTAGCTGAACTACTGGAAAAGAGAAAGAAATGAGGAAAAAAAAACTGACCACAGATGTCTACTCTGTTCTGACATAACCAGCAAGATATTCTAGACTGCGATGATGTCCAGAATGGAGTGCAATGTAAATGTTTAAAGAACTTGAGCCTCTGAAGGGTGAGAATTCACACAGGACAAAATGGATCTCTCAATCTGACAGAATGACTGAAGGCCGTGGTCAACCGTAGTGTAGGCTCTGTGAAACACACTCACCCCCAGAGTCACAGAGCACTCCTGCAAATGAAGTGCATGAAAGGACCGTTCACAGCACTGAATTTACATAAAGAAAACTGCAGAGACTTTATGATTTTTTAAATCCGACGCACATAACACAAACCCCTCTCAACAAAGATTATAACATCAACCTTGCATAATTATGTTCAGCTCCAATAAAACACATTTCAGTGTCTGCAGTCAATTTTACTTTTCCTCATAAATCATGCATGAGGGTCGATTTTAATGTGCTGCACATCATCCAACTCTATTTCTGTGGAAATTTCAGTTCCAAGCATCAAAAGTTTTGGCACTTCATTGTGGGCTCCTGCGTGCAATAAATGATAAATATTGAGTCAAATCCAACTGACACATAAGATTAATCTCACCATGACAGGAGAGAAAATGTATGTGCCTCTGCCATTTCTTTCTGATTGTCCATCATGCACTATTCCCAACACACTGGGCCGCTCACTTTCTCTCTCTTTTCCTTCCCTTAAGGAATTTTGTGAGCCTTGTGAACATTCTTCATTATGACCTACAAATCTAAAGCCTGAGTGTATCAAGTCAGTTCTGGCGTGTGAAGAATCACAACATTAGATGGATGCTCTACAGAGACATCTCTGCATCACAAGTTATTTTCAGCTCTCCGTCACTCTTACTTCCTCTATTCACCTTTTGCTTCCTGCCTTGAGATGCCACAGGCAGTGTAAACCTGGCCAACCATGGTCACATTTTAAAATACAAATCAAAGCAGGTCTGCCCACCTACTGGAACCCTATTGGTCAAAGGTCATTGTTTAAAGCCCCAAAGCTGAAATTATCAATCAATTACACAATCTCATGTTTTTGAAATCTGTATCAGTGTTGCATGATTAACTGAAATTAAAATCAGAAAGAGTCATGTATGACTTATTTTCTTCCAGGGATCACAAAAAGTCAGTGTCGTCTACAGCAGAATGTTCAAGGCAAATGATGACCATGATTTAAGATACATTTTCTATGAACAACTTAAATGCCAGTCTCTTGCAACCCTCCTGCAAAGCTATTATACAACTTCAGGATACTTTTTAAAATAGTGCATGAATCATAAGAACTACTTTTATTGCATTGTGTTCCAAAGCAGAAAGTCAGTCATACGGAGTCTGATCAAATAATGACAATTTTCCTTTGTGGGTTAACTATCACAGTTTGACCTTGGATGAACTACTTCTTTGTTCTGCATCAGAAAGTACAATAAATTCAAATATTTTTAGCTAAAACGAACACTTGCATGTCTTGTGATCATTAACCAACACCAGTGAACAGTGAACATACGAAATGTCTTTTTAAATTATTCATATATCAACTTAAAGGTTTAGGAATGATTGAACTATCCCTTTAAATAGAGTAGTGTTTGTGTACGACATGAGCACAGAACAATGTACTAAAATAAGACGAGTAACCCTAGGGTTCACATTAGATGAATCAGCCACCACACACATCATTAGTGTAAAAGGGTCTTTAGGACAGCTCTCATTACACAGAAACACAAACACATTGAAAGCCGACTGTTGTCCTTCTCTCTCGTTCTCTTTTTCAAAGCTCAGAGCATAATTCAAGCAAAACACAGACAACTCTATCCGGATGCATTCCATATAGACATAACCTATATAATAAATACACAGAGGACTAAAGCAAGCTACATCTGTATAGCGACAGAGAAAAAGATCTGAATTGTTGTTTTCACATTCCCCATGACAATTCCACCAAATTACTCAGCTTGAGTGTTACAGAGATCCATTCATGACTAATTCATTAACATCTCAAAAATTCCACATTCCAAGAGCCACAAACGACCTTTGAAAGGTCTTATTTCAAACCAATGTGGGAAAAACAATGTGCACTGAGGTACATAAGATGGGATAAATATTCTTATGCAAGAGAGAAAGCTACAAATGAAAATTTGGCTTGTATGTATTCACTTATTTTATTCAAAGGTGCTGTAGGCAACATTAAAAGGAATGGCATTCAGAAAATACCCTTAATGGTCATTCTTTTGGTTAGCCAATCAGAAGACTTGGATGCACTATCCATCATTATGCATGTTTACAGGGCAGCCCAAATACAGAAAAACAGGACATTGAGAGTGGGTTAGTTGGAGTGGATCATTCAAGTTAAGCACCATTCAGCTGTATGTTTCTGGGGCAGGTTTTTGGAAAGAGGTACATCTTTCAGCTTTCAACTCAGTGTGTCCTTCAAATACCAACAATAACATCTGAAGTGGCATGAAACACCTCTAAATGTGCCCTACTTTTTTCCGTTCAACTGCGAGGACCCTGTTAAAGGGATAGTTCAACCAAAACAGATTTTATTTTTTCATTACGAAGTTAAAATACTTCAATTGTAAAAAACACTGAGGCATTTCTCAAAATATCTTGTTTTATGTTTCACAGAAGAGAAAAAAGTCAAACAGGTTTGGAATGACATGAAGGTGAATAAATAATGACAGAATTTATTTTTGGGTGAACTATCCCTACAACAGGGTCTTCACAGTTGAACAGGAATAAATGAAGAAACAAAGGCAAAGAGGACAAAGGAAGGGAGGAAGAGGGAGAATGTCTATATGCAGTGAAGTGAAGACAAGCATTAAAGTGCACAGTCATGAAGCCTGACAAAGCGACTCGGCATAATTATTCACCAACTCTACCAGATACTAACTGCACAATGCCTGTCGGTAGTAGAAGATAATCACAGTGTGTGTAATATGAAAACATATTCACTTAAAAAAAGTCTTTGTTACAGATTAAATATTCACTGATTATTTACAGTCAAAACTCGTCATTAATTATAACAACATCAAAACTAAATTTATTCAGACACCTTCAAAATTTCTCACATTATCACAGTTTATTTGCTACAGTTGTTATGTCAGAACAAATTCATCTTGATAATGTAAGATAACTTTGATAGAAAGGTATGTAACAAAACATGGTCAGGTCAAAATGTCAGTTTTACTGGTAGTCCACTGTATACAGAATTTTTGGGTATAATATGTCACAGTTTACTTTATTTTGCTATCCTCACTTACATGAACTATAGTGTCCTCCACCCACTAGTAAATAAACATCAAAAATGATATCTGGGGTCTGAATTTTTGGTTTGACACATACACACATTATATATATATATATACATACATATACACACACACACACACACACACACACACATACATATATACATATACATATATATACACATATATTACAAACAACGTTTCGAAACAGTAAAATTCCAGTACTATTCCCTAAGCTAAGTATTCCCTCCCTAAGTTCTGTGCAAAAGGCTATCAGCATGAATATCAATATGAAGCTCTTTTATTTTTTCTTTTATTAAATAGATACATAATAATCGTTTCTATTTCAGCAAAGAGATTCACTGTTATAAAGAAGATTCTAGGAACTGGAGACTTCATTTGAAGTCAAACCCATTAGCCTGTATCACATTCACGCCAAAATCAATAATACAACAAATGATTTGTCCTAATTCCAAATGATGCCAGTTGAAAAACAAGGGTGCTATAATACATCTCAGTACTTCTGAGTTAACATGCCTTAGAAGAAACTGTGAATGCAGGTGCACGTAGCACTGCTTTGATGTTCCTTTCATCACATCTGAATGCGGCCCACCAGCTAGTTAACTGTCCTTTCTTACCTTGACGCTAGTGAATACAGGGGAATGTTCATACAGTATTAGCAGACAAGCAGAACAGGCGGGAAGATACAGAGGTCACAAAATCTCTGTCAGAACCCATAAATAACAATAGAGCCATCACACTTCACAATTCTGGTTCGCTAGAGCCTTCTTCCTACTTACCTGCTCTAAAGAAGCAAGCAGGGCCTTCAAATCTACCTACACAGCACTGCAGTCTCTCAATGAGCTTTCAAAAGACTCAAATCTGTGGACAAAGCGCAGGTCAAGAATTGGCGGCTGAATTTACATTTCAGAACAATTAAACTAAAGACTGTTGGCATGGAAGCCACTTAAAGTTCATCTTTATTGGCGCAATAACTCTGCTCGAGTCAAGTTCTACAAAATAACAGTACTTAGTAATTTTAGCTGCTTTCAAAACTATTTGCAAGTGATTTGATTTTGATTTGATTTTTCTCATTTTGGTTAAGGATTTTTCCTGAGCTCTAAAAGGGTTAGTTCACCTAAAAATTATGCCATCAATCACCCCCATATTGTTTAAAACCCATAAGGTTTTCGCCATGTTCGAAACATAAAAGATGATATTTTAACGAAACCCTAAAGATTTCTGTCCCTCCATCGAAAGTCACTAAATTCCACTAAAACGTCCATGCTTCAAAAAGTTCGCAAATAGCTCGTAAAAGAAATAAATATGAATTGAGCAATTTAATCAAGTGTTCTAAAGACTTTATATGATAAACAGTTTTAATTTAGGCTTTTATTCACATATAAGCACTAATCAACGCACATAAAAACATCAGATATAGAAAACGGAAACTCAAACATGCTCACTTGACGCATGAGAACCAATTAAAATAAATAATTAAATAAATTAGCACGATAATATTGTGTATCTGCGATCTCACAGGCTGACGACAGGACGATATGATAACTGAGCACATCGCCCAACACTAGTAAACTTTATACTTCAAAATAAACAATTTTGCTCAACTGACTCACTGACAAATTTAAATAAATCAAAACTTTTAAACACTTACTCTCTCAAAACGAAACAAGATTCAAAGGTCACATATTCATATTACAATAAAATGGGTGAAGTGGTTTGCCCTTTGTTTAAAGTGAGAGAGAGTGAGAAATAGGAAAAGAACTGATGAGGAGGAGAGTAGGGGAACAGGATCAAGAAATGTCACAAGCCGGACTCATACTCATTACCAGCATGAGCATCTGTTGAAGCTCTGGCACATGTCACACATTTGGATACTTCAAAGTATTGAAAACTTGGCCATATCAATAAATCACTAGAGCAAAAGAATAACTGAGAGGGTTAAAGACCCTCTATATGCTCATTCCTGGAGGGCAACTGTCCTGCAGAGAGCAGCTCCAACCAGTTTCAAAACACCTGCCTGTAAGTTCCAAGTAATCCTGAAGACCTGCTGGTGGAGGTGTGTTTAATTAGAGTTGGAGCTAAACTCTGCAGGACAGTGGTCTTCCAGAACCGAAGTTTGACACCCACAGTGACATGTTCATAAACTTGTCTCAAATGCTTGTAGATGGATGAGAAAATCAAAACAAACAAACGAGGCAGTATGCAAGTTCTTCTAACAGTGGCTTATTTGAGGAACAGCATGACCTGAACCGGTTATTATTTCTATCTGTTATCAGACTGTGACACAGACGTGTGAGTGAGAATACCATGCTAATGGATGCTGCACAATGAGACACCTTGGCAGTGTTGCAGACCTCATAGGGGTTGTGTGAAAACTAACTGCACAGGTCTCTCATGAAGAAAGACACTGCAGGGTTTAGACTTTGCAGGAACATTTTCCAGTCCAACACCAGCGGAACTACTCATTATTTCCAGTTTGGATAAAAATATCTGTATCACTTCTTAAGTGTGTTCTAAATGACACTACATACTGTGTACTACATACTCTCATACTATGCACTACATACTCTACTGTCTAGTTCAGGGTCTCCAACCCTGCTTCCGGAGAGCTACAGTCCTGCAAAGTTCAGCTCCAACCCTAATCAAACTCACCTAAACCATCTAATCAAGGTCTCCATGGTTTCTTGAAAATAACTGACAGTTGAGTACTCAAGCAAGGTTGGAACTGAAGTCTGCAGGAAGTTAGCACTCCAGGAGCTATGGCTAATTTTTCACAATGATTACAAAATTGGTCTCGTTTTTATAAAGGTTTCTATTTAATGAAAAATTGGCTTTATTAAATGAACTATTATTTATAAGGTTTTTTTTCCCCCTTCTGGGGCCTGAAATAGAGGAATTTTGGTCAATATTGATCATTTAAAAATAATAATTTGCTGAATGCGTTTTTGTGCTGGCACCTTGGCTGATTTAGGTAAATAAACCCGCCAGTAGGTGGCAGCAAGTCCCTGTTTTAATCGGGTTTTAATAAATGACTTACTGAATCATTCATATCAAACGATTCGTTCAAAACGGCTGATTCAATAGAAACGAAACAAATGAGACCATCTGAATGGACCGTTGAATCACTGGCTCACTGGATTCATTCAAAAACTGATTCATTCACGGAATGAAACACCGTGTTACTATGCACTGTTCTATAAAACTAATAGCACAGTTGTGCTTGCGGCCTCGCGCACGTGCTGATATATAGAAAAGTGCATTGAATATAAAAACGTAAAAACTCATACATAGGTATTTTGTGTTTCATTCCTGGAAATATAAGGGCATTCTAACTGTATTCTAATGGGCTTCATCGCGCAGTGAATGCTTTTGGACTCTCAAGACGTGTTTTTTTTTTTTTTGTTTTTGTTTTTTTCTCAAAGTTGGATAATGTCAGCTCTCCTACAGTCACACATACATTATGTCAGGAGAATGTCTTTAAATTATAATCAAGGAAAAATCATACCTGCTGTTGTCTTCTTTTTAAAGAACTTCAAAAGTTGCGCTTGAACCTTTTTGCGCGAAAAATTACAAAATTGCTTCTGCTTGTGCGCAGCTTGGTACCAAGTTCTGATTGACCAATCTCCATTATATAGTTTGTGAATTATCATAAGTAGAGAATTTTAACATTTTGTGTACGTGATACATTTTGCATAATATACAAAATTAATAATCCAAAGGGGATGGTAAGGGGGATGGTGGTTTTACAGAGGGGATGCTTTTTGTCATTTTTTTCGACCAGGGGGATGCCATCCCCCCGCATCCCCCCTCAATTCGAGCCCTGGGTATAAGCAGGGGTTAAATTGGGATTTGTTATGTGGGGGGGCTCTATGGTGTCGGGCTTTATACAGTGGCATGCGAAAGTTTGGGATTCCCTTGCAGAATCTGTGAAAATGTGAATAATTTTAACAAAATAAGAGAGATCATACAAAATGCATGTTTTTTTTTATTATTATTTAGTACTGTCCTGAGTAAGATATTTTACATAAAAGAGGTTTACATAGTCCACAAGAAAAAAAATAGCTGAAATTATTAAAATAACCCCCTTCAAAAGTTTGGGAACACTTGGTTCTTAATACTGTGTGTGGTTACTTGGATGATCTACGACTTTTTTTTTTGTTGTTGTTTTGTGATGGTTGTTCATGAGTCCGTTGGTTGTTCTGAACAATTAAACTTAACAAAAGTAACATGCAAAATCTAATTTTTATATAGAAACTTTATTTATGCCACTCTTGTTAAATGTACCATTATTCTTGTATAGTATTATATGGAACTGACCAACTTCAGTGATTGTGTGATTTAGTCGCAAATTGAAGAAAAGTTTGTTTTCCAAGGCACTTTGTGACTTTTCTTGATATGATATTTTATAATAGTGATTTTATAATTTCAAAATATAGAGGAAAAAGTAGAAATGAATGACTAATAAGCCAATAAGTGCTCCTCTGATGCTGTCTACTGGTTATAATTATGATTTGATGTATTTTTTTTTAATTGTACTTAAGTGTTTACCACAAAGTATATTTTAGTCATCCCATTAAAAATAACATGCAAATTGGATCATTTTAGAGCTTAAAAATGCTGGAAATAGTTGTGTGAAATGCTTAAGTCATTGAAAAGTGCTTGAATTTATCTCTCAAAAGGTTGTACAAACCCTGAAATGAATAATGTAATGCATTCGACCATTTCTACCACAACACCATGGTTATAGTTAGCATTAATACTTCTGGTTTTCTGACGTACGTCAGCGCTGTGTATAACAGAATTCTGTGCAGAATTTGAATGATTCTCACTAGATCTCGCAGCAACCTTATTCATTCTGCAGCGAATTAAAGCGCTTCTCACTGAATCTCACAGCGCTGTGCAGTAACAGTGTCACGAAATCAACTTTGGTTCCCGAGTAAAGCTGTTCTGAGCTTGGACCAGTTTGTTTGCATTGTGGTCCGACCTGATAAATGGTCCGCGCTGCACAGCTGAAATGTAGCGCAGTTTAGTTTAGCTTGTCATTTGAGGTTTCTCATAATGCAGCACTTATGAGTTGAACAACGCAGTGGTCACGCCAGTGCGACCGCTCACAAAAATTAGTCGCACCAGCAGAAAAAATGGTCGCAGTCTGGAGCCCTGGGTGTGCAACAGAAACAGCAGTTGTGACAAGCTGGATAAAAATACATTCTTACATATACAACAGAATTATGATGCAATTCATGGATCTAAGATATATTTGAGTTTGTTTTTATCATTAATTCTAATCAATTGTTATATTTCATGCATGAGTGGTCCAGCAGTCAATTCTGACTGACAAGTATCACCTTAGAGAGAGACTAGGGCACTTTGTGTCCAAAATTTGATTTATTGCCCCTCATAAAATTCCACCCCCCACCCCCCTTACTGGACACCTGTTTGGACACCTGTTTGTACACCCCCCACCCATCTAAACGGGTCCATCTGTTTTTATTCAGTCCAGCGATCCGAAGGAATTTATGACTGTTTTTGGAAATGTGTTTTTGTGTGTGGGGATGTACAAACTGTTAAAACTATGTGCTTTAAACTTTAAATTGTGAAACGGTGTTAAATGGGATAAAAGGGAAGTTTTTATTAAAGTTTTTTTCACACACACGTCAAGAAAAAAAAAAAAAACATCTGTAAAACAAGTCAAGACGAGCTAGCATTGTTAAAACAATTTACACTAGTTAGAGTTTTGTTACAAGTTAAATAAAAAGAAGCAGAAGTGAACGTGTTCGTTCATCTAAAACAAAAACGTATCAGGAGCGTTCGTTAAACAATACGGCAGTTTTTCTGTTTCAATTTAAAAAAGGTAGGTTAGAGTTTGTTATACGTTAAGTAAAGTAGCTACTGAACGACTTACCGTGAAAAAACAAAAATTATGAGATCGTTAAAACAACAGCATAAGATACTTTTCAAAATCTATGTTGCACTTTTAAAAAAAAAGCTAACGTATACAAAGTAGCTGAGCGACTTACCGCGGTGTAAAAGAAAAAAAGCATGAAGCGAACGTTAAGCAATAAGATACTTGTCAAAATCTTGTAACATTACACTTTAAAAGTTAGTTAAACAAAAGAAAAAGAACAGCGTAGGCCTATCTTGCAGTGATCTAAAACAAAAATATCAGACCGTTAAGTAAGCTACTCGTCAAAATCTTGTAAGATTACAATTTAAAGGCTAGCGTTTGTTACAAGTTAGAAAAGAAAAGAAGGGAAAAAATAGCTGTGATCTAAAATAAATAAGTAAATAAAAAGAGTAGACTATCTTACGCTGCTACATCCTCACAGGACCGTGTCAAACTCAGAATGAGCTCAGGAGCGCTGAGGTCAGACCACACCTACATCACCGCCCCTAACGCCAGAGGAGAGACCGACGCAAAGATTTAAAACAATTAAACAAAGTAATGTTTTAACATTAGAACGAAGGTTATTTTTAATAAATCTTTTAAATTTCTTAATTAATGAAACCATTCAGCCTAAAACTTTTCACTTTAAAAATAGGTTAGCCTATACAAGTTTTCTTCTAAACATCTCCTAAGCCGTAGGAAAAATGTTGTTTGTCTTGTTTTATTTTATTTAAGTAGCATGAATCCTTTATTTACACTTCTATTTTTGTCAATCTTAAAACTTGCGGTAGGTATAACAGTTTTAAAGCATACGCGCGTATATAGACGGAAACTGATATGAAAGCAAATGTTTTGCCGGGGTCTTTAGATTTTCAGTCGTAATTAGACGCCTAAACTTTTTTATAATATCTTACGATATGTAAATATTTAGTCTCACGCAGCGCTGCGAAATGAGGATGACGCCGTGTGTCTGAACGTACGATTGATTACTGACGCGACCATATTAGATCAAGAGGGGGTGTCGTAAAAACATCTAAGCGCGACTCATTTGCAATCTAATGAGTTTTGAGGGGATCCGGCATCGTAAACTTGGTTAGGGTGTTAGGTAAATTCATCTTTCTAAGATGTTCAAAGGATCAAAGGGGCATCAGCGTTAATCGTTTTATGACGCGCACGTGCGTGTGTGAACTCTGTCAAAAGTTTAGACTAAACGTCCACTGACCGGTCAAAGGGTGCGCGGTCTTTTGAAACTTTTATATGACACATCTGGCGAAGTTAAAATTAGGTAAAGTTGACAGTATTTATAACGAATTTATAATCTATTCGAATGCGAGTTCAAACTGATGTTCACGATGTGAAGAGATAAACAAAGATTCGATAACAACAAATTTGTTAATATTAATAAGTTAACTTAAATAAATAGAGGACCCAAAGATGATTGTTTAATAAGAGGATCTATGATGTAGGAAAATGGTGTTTAATTTGAGTTAATTTACTTAATTTAGTTATTTCTTTATCCGATCTTTGATCATTGCCACATTTAAAACATATTATGCTGCCGGTCTATACGTAATACGAATAATACAAATAGATCCCATGATCTTTTCCGACATAAGAATTATATCAGACCTACTTCAAATGTCCATTTGAACAGATGGTTACCATCACGCGAGATCAATAAACAGATATCCCGAGCTTTGATTTTTCGGCGGTTAAAACCCCCGCTGCGTTCAAACGCTTAGATAAGGAAAAAGCGTGTCTACACGCAGAGATGTGTAATAAAGACCAGACAGGTTCTGACGTAGTTCGCACCCGCTAACATCGCGCCAATTAAGTTGTAAAAGAAAAAAGAAAATCTAAAAGTTGATTCACCCCACGGTGAAACATCTCCGACCGCGTTTAAACTGATAAATATGTGACGGTGTAACTAAGTCTGATGAATTTGCGCGGGGTGGTTTTGATGAGATTTATAACAAAAGTCAGAATCTGAAAAATATATGGTAGACGCGAATGGTAATAAGAGGTAAATATAAAATACATCCAGAATTTTGTTTTTAAATAACGTGATGTAAAACTATATCATACCGTTAGGTAAATTATGGTAAACAGATGCGAAACTGATATTTAAAATGTAAAATAATAATGCCATGGTTTTATACAATCATACACGAATGATCGCATTATTTATAGAACACTTATCATTATGGTTTAAACATGTATTTCACAATATTTGATCACGCTATTTCACAAATTAGCGTTATACCTTACTAAAGATTTGCTGCATTAGGTCACCCCCGCCGATAGTTATCAGATTTCACAATGCCTTTTCAGGAGACGCCCACACCCTGAAGCGTTAAAAAGCAAAAGTTATATGGCGTTCATTACCTGTAAACTCTAACTTCTTGTTGCACGACACTGATATACCTCATCAATCGTCGTAACGATGGCTGACAATTACGATGGTAAGTATGTTTTGTTCGTAGGAGATGTTTAAATATTTTAATGTGAATATCTGTTTTACACGATACCGTTATTATCTCCAGCTACTTTTGAGAATCTCGAGTTTGACGAGGGTCTGGAACAGATGCTCGAAGAGATATGTGAGTCTTTATTCTTTTTCTATCGAGTGGTTTAACGTCTAATAATAATAATAATAATAATAACGGTCGTTATCATTTATTCAGTTGATGAAGCCCAACTAGTTGCTTGCGCGGATGACGTCGGACTTAACGGTAAGTTATACAGACATTAGTTTTTCTTAACGCATTAAAAAGTTCCAACTCATAATCTATGCTTTACTAAATTTGACAGGCGAAGGCGATGATGACGACAACCGTGTGATAATATTACCTGCGGAGGGCGTGGATCAAGAGATTGTGGTGAGAACGGAGTTACGTCATGAACCAGACAACGTCACACACCCCTCCCCCTCCAGCGGCCAGCGTTCTGAGGAAGGAGTTCACACGACGGCGGCCTGCACAAGCGTACACACAGCCGTAACCAGTTCCCCCGCGCAACGGACGATCACCCAGCACGGGTGCGGACAGGGTGTAAAACGTTTGAGATTGCCCGAACAGGAAACGTGTGACTCGCCGTCCACCAGTCGTTTAAGAACTTCAGAGAATAACGGTACGTTAAAACAGAAAATCGCATTATCACGTTTTATGTTCGACTTTTATTTAATAAATTAATAAAAAAGGCTATTGTTATTCTTTTTACAGAACAAGGTCACGACGAACGAGGACTAACAGCATGGACTGATTCGATGATCCATGCTTGGGATCAGGCCTCTTTCAGCGAATCGGAGGATGAGGACGATGCGAATTTACCGTATGAAATACCTCGGGAAGTGTTCCGCGAACGCGATTTAAATAGAAGGCTTGATCACGACGCGCTGAACCGCGTTAACCGTTACTTTGAAAGGATTTTCGACCTGGCCGGACAGCCGTTATCTTACCGGGAAACAGAAGAGATCGCCGCTAATGCACAAACTGATGTAATTTCGATTTTAAGAAACATCATAGCGTGTCAGCAACAACACACGGAGGCCTTACGTCATGCTGCAGAATTTTGGAGAAATTGCCACGAAGAACTATATAACGAATTCCGGCATTTTCAACGGTCCATGAACGGCGTCCCGGAGGATGTGCGAGAGCAGCGTACTGAACAAAGACTTGTGGTAAATGCTTTAAGTTTGATTTCGGAACGCTTGAATTTGATACAACGTATAGTAGCAGATTTGCATGATCGTATGATGTCCAGGAGATCATAATGTTCTATGTATTGAATTGCTGATTTTTTTTTTTTTTTTTTTTATCGATTTATTTCTTACATTATTGTTTGTTATTGACAGTGGATCTGCATGATCGTATGATGTCGAAGAGATCATAATGTTCTATGTATTGAATTTTTGATTTTTTATTGATTTATTCCTTACATTATTGTTTGTTATTGACATTGGATTTTCACGCTATTATTGCTGTTTGTTATTGACGTCGATTATTATTGTTTGATTTATGTTATTACCTTCATATACGTGGTGAATTGTATCTTCTTATTGTTTCTGATTCAATTTTACTTGTACTTTTTGAATTTGTACTGATTTGTTTTGTTATACCTGGTTATGTCATATTGTGAACCGTGGTGGTGTTTTCATGTGGGCGCGCACGTTTGTCTTTAAGGTTGAAAAATTTTGTATTTCTGATTTTTAAAAAAAAATAAATAAATTTCAAAATGAGTGGTAAAAGATGTCACGATGATTTACATGACCGTGGACCAGAAGATGATCAGAGATCATTAAGACCTAGACATAATTTTCAAAGCAATAGCGATCGGTTACGCGATCTGATTAATAATCAGATACAGATGTTACAATCTGATTCGTTTAATATGATTGAAAGATTACATGAGCTTGTAGACGAGCAGCACGAATGGTTGGGCATGTCTATAAACAACAATGAACAGATTGGCGGGGGTCCGTCTAATGATGACGCGTCAGGTTATGATCCATCGACTCCAGATATGGGTCTCAGCCAGAATTGTATAGATAGATTAATAAGAGAGGGCGGTCGTGTGGGCGATTTTACAATTGTCCCAAGGCTGAGATTTAACGGTTTAGAAATTCGCAGAACTTTAAATTTCCGGGAAATCGCCACAGATGATTATGCTGCATATAATATCTTTTTGCAGGATATTTTGAATGAGATCGTAGCGTTTGCCAGATTGATGGGCGGCGGAGATGGCTTTCTAAACGTGTCTCTGCGAGGCGAAAGTCTCCCCACAGACATCAACGCGGTCCTAACGCCTGATAATAATCACGACATTAACACGTTCGTTGACCAAATCGAGCGAGCGGTTCAAAGCAACGCAGATGTGGGTTGCGATTCTGCTTTACATTTAAATGTGTCCGTAGTACGAAACAAGCAAGGAGGGGTGCGTAGAAAGTTAACTGACCTGGCGCACAATATGGTTATCCAAAAAAATAAGATGAATCTTTTCACCCCCAAAAATTTAACAGACAATATGTGTTTCAGTATTTGTCTAGCTCATTTTTTAAACCCTCACACCTCCGACCAGGAATTGGTGAGAATAGCCAACAACATACATACGGGTCTGGGTTATCATCCGCGAGATAAAATCGCGTTTCATGACGTATCTAAATTCGAAACGGCCCTAGACCTGAAAATAGTCGTCTTTCACAGATCATGTTCAGGTAAATTGGAAGTGTATAAAAATATAGATGAAACACGCCAGAACACGGTACATTTATATTTGCATGACGATCATTACTACATGATAAAAAATTTGAAGGGATTCTTAGGGTACAGCTATGTTTGCGAGTACTGCTATCAAGGCTTTAACGATTGTGCTTTACATTATTGCAAATTTACATGTGCTGTGTGTAATACGCCCCAGTGCTACACGCATCCTAAGAAATGGTTGCAGTGTGAGGGTTGTTTGAGATATTGTAGATCTGACTTCTGTTATGAAATGCATAAACAACCGCAAAGTGAAGGGGTGAGGTCTCGGTGCGATCTTGTAAAGTACTGCGACAGATGTTGCAGACAATACAGAGCAAAATGGTCTGGTGATAAACTATTATCGCACACATGCGCCCCGTCCAAATGTCCGCATTGCCACGATGTTCTGATAGATGAAGGTCATCACAGTTGTTATATTCAACCCCTAAAACCTGGCGAGCATAGAGAAAAGTATATTTATTTTGATTTTGAAACAATGCACGAAAACGACAAACACACAGCAAATTACGTGTGTGCTATTTCGCAAGATGGTGAAGAGTTTACAGCCGAAGGGATTGATTGCGTGGACCGAATGGTCAAACATTTCAGACGTCCAAAATTTGCGGACTTTACATTCATCGCGCACAATTCTTCAGGTTTCGATTCTTATATATTGCTCGAGTATTTCACAAGTCAGGGTCTGGCGCCAAAAATTATACTCCAAGGATGTAGACTCGTATATATGTACGATCAAGCGTTTAAACAGAGATACATAGACAGCTACAGTTTCTTGCCTATGAAACTGTCAAAAATGACCGCGGCTTTAAACCTAAACACCACCGAAAAGGGTTTCTTTCCCCATCATTTTAATCGTTCACAAAATGCAAATTATGTCGGGCCGTATCCGTCTAAAGAACATTACGGATACCACACAATGTCTGACCCTGATCGTGCAAAATTTGACAGGTGGTACGAGAGCGTGGCAGGACAGGTGTTTGACTTCAAAAAACAACTCGGAATGTATTGCAAGAACGATGTTGTTTTGTTGCGGGAGGGTTGTATGAAATACAGAAACGAGTTTATCGAATGTACAAACGTGGACCCCTTTGGATGTGTGACGCTTGCCGGATGCGCTATGAAGGTGTTTAAAACGCTTTTTTTATCCAAAGACACAATAGCCCTAACGCACAAAAACGCATACATTAACCAACACAAGTCTTATTCTAATTCTTCCATCCAGTGGCTGGAATATATTAAAGCGAGCAAAAACGTCGAGGTTCATCACGCATTAAATCACGGCGAAGTCAAATTCGGACCGTATCATGTGGACGGGTATTACGAGTTTAACGGTGATAGAATAGCTTTGGAATTCCTGGGTTGTTTTTGGCACGGTTGTAGCTGCCGTTTTAATCCTAACGAATTAAATCCGGTATCAAAAATACCTTTCGGTGTGCTCAGAAGACAGTCTGATAATAAGATGGAAGTTTTGCGTAACGCTTACAATCTCAAAGTAGTCACTATTTGGGAATGCCAGTGGGAGAAAGCCAAAATTAACGACCCTGATGTTAGGGCTTTTATGACTAATTACACAGCGTCTGAACGGCTTAATCCTAGGGATTCGCTTTTCGGTGGGAGAACCAATGCCCTGAAGCTTTACCATAAAGTTGCAGAGGGCGAGCGCATTTCATATCTGGACTTTACGTCACTCTATCCTTACGTGCAGTCGCGTAAAACTTACCCGATAGGGCATCCTGAAATAATTTTAAAAGATTTTGAACCGGTCGAGTCGTATTTCGGGTTTATTAAATGTACCGTACTACCTCCGCGTAAACTGCTTCACCCGCTTATCCCTTTCAAATCCCCGCAGGGAAAGCTATTGTTCGCTCTGTGCCGCACATGTGCAGAGCAACAGCTACAGGAGTGCTGTCAGCACAGTGATGAAGAAAGAGCCATTTCAGGCGTTTGGACATCTGTAGAACTCTCACATGCTGTCGTTAAAGGGTATTCGGTCGTCAGAATTGTGGAAGTTTGGCACTTTCAGCAGACGTCAGACACGTTATTCACCGAATATGTTAAGACGTTTCTCAAATTCAAGCAAGAGGCCTCAGGTTTTCCGCCGCACGTAGTGACAGACGCCGAAAAACGGTCTTACGTAAACGCGTATTTTGATAAGGAGGGAGTTCAGCTGGACATTAACAAAATCGCGCTCAATCCCGCACGCAGATCTATAATTAAATATTTATTGAACGCGCTTTGGGGAAGATTCGGGCTTAGATGTAATTTACCTACAACGGAACTTTTAACAGATCCTGAAGATTTCGCCCGTCACATCTTTGGAAACTGTCACGTCATTAAACATTTCTCATTCGTGTCAGACTCAGTAGCCCTGGTACAGTGGTGTTACGCGGATGAGGACCCCGCCCCCGCACGCGATGTTAATGTGTTTATCGCGTCATTCACCACCGCCTATGGACGTTTGGAATTATACGACCTTATGGATAGACTAGGACCGCGCGTTTTTTACGTAGATACAGACAGTCTTATCTTTTCATCGAAAGAAGGCGAATGGATGCCTCAAACAGGGTCATATCTAGGCGAACTGACGAATGAGCTTGACGCAGGCGATTATATCACGGAATTTGCAGCAACCGGACCAAAATCGTACGGCTTTAGAACGGCTAAAAATAAAGTCACTCTTAAAGCGAAGGGTATCACGCTCCATTCTACGAACGCGCGAATCGTTACCTTAGAAAGCATGATCTGTCTGGTGCACGGTTATGTAACATCACGTGACACGACCCATCTGCTCACACGTACAGAAACCATTGTACGGAATAAAAAGAAGTTCACATTGCATAATAGATCAGTTTTGAAAAGGTTCAAAGTGGTTTATGACAAGCGTTTGCTTTTGCCTGACTACTCAACTTTACCCTACGGATATTAACAAAATGTCTGGATCACACAACGTGTATGTTGAAGAAGGTTTTGACTTTCGTTTTCAGTTCCCGTTCTCCGCGGTGATCTCCGGGCCTTCGGGCAGCGGAAAGACTGTCTTTGTAAAAAATTTGTTGTGTAATGCAGATAAGATGATCAGTGTAAAAATTGACAATATTGTGTTTTTATACAGCTGTTGGCAACCTTTGTATGATGAACTCTTGTCATTGTTTGATATTAAATTTATTGAAGGCATTCCAAAATCTTTAACGGATGAAAATTTATTACCTCCTAATAAGAAATCTGTTTTGATTTGTGATGATTTAATGGAATTAGCATATTCGAACGATGAACTCTCACGAGCATTCACGAAATATGTTCATCATAAATCATTTTCCATTATATTGATAACTCAGAACCTGTTTTTTCAAGGTAAAACCAGCAGGACTATTACACTGAACACACACTATATTATTTTGTACAAGAGCCCCAGAGACTCGATGCAAATAATGCTTTTAGGACGTCAAATTTTTCCTGGGGACACAAAATATTTTATGGAATGTTATCAGGATGCAACCAATCAACCCTTCGGATTCCTTTTGATTGACTTTAAAGCTAAAACGCCGGAGCGTTTTCGTCTCAGATCGGGTCTGTTTTCAGATCACCAGGTGGTGTACGTACAGAAAAGAACGCGGTAAACTTTGGTGAAAAATAAGAAAAAATGAGCGATAGGCTTTGTAAAAACCTACCGCTTTTAAAATTGTTATATAAGGCTTCACCAAAGCAACGACGTGTCATTTTACAGTCGGCATCAGATCAACTGATTCTATCCTTGTGTGAGATAGCTCTTAACGTCCTCCGCGGTACCATACCCCTAAACAGCGCGCAGTTCCGAAGATTAAAAAAGAGAAAACAGGAAATCAAATACGCCGCTAGTAAAAAGATCACCGTCAAGAGAAAAAAACGTCTTATTAATCAACGAGGAGGTTTTCTAGTGCCTCTGTTAAGCGTTGCCATACCGTTTATTACTAGTTTGATATCGTCCAGACAACATTAGGAATGGAATATGCTGAAAAACATTATGTAATTCCGCAGAATCAGCTGAATAAATTAAGAGTCGGGAATGTTCGTGAGACAATTCAGCAAGTTGTAGAAAACGATTTGGATGGTGCTATAAGAAATATATTACAGAGGGTCGATTTAGATTCGCATGGGAAAGCTAAACTTTATTCCAACGTTTTGCAAAGGTTTTTAACTATAGTAAAACAAGGTGATTTGGAGAGCGGCGCTTTAACTCTTACGCTACCAAAACAGGACGCCGTTCATACCGATGCACCTGCTAGTACACCTGCTACCGCACCTGCTAATGCGGCTCCTCCTCCGTCTAATGACGTCGATGGGGAGGATCAAATTGTCAATGAAATCTTAAACAACGTTCCACAAAGGAGTTTAAAAAACATAAAATTCATTTTGAATAAAATGTCTGCCGCTAAAAAAGTGTCTTCATGGACAAAATCTGGAGAGTTTGTGTTTAAAGGGCAAGTGATCGCCGGATCACACATGTTGGATTTGATTAAAAGTATAACAGCTCCTCATAGGATTCGCGATGAATACAGACCACGCGGATGGAGCGAATTTCTGGATGCTTTTGCCGTTTTAAATATACCGTTTTCAACTATAAGCAACCCGCAAGTTAAACGTACAGTTGAGGCCCTTAAAAGGAAATCACCCACAAACAGCCAACAGATGTCGCCAAAGATGGCTACCCCGTTGAAAAAACGGCAAGGTAAAAAGCTCACGGCTAAGTCGCAATCTAGTACCCCCGTTGGAAACGTGTTTAATTCGCCACCTCTTGATGCTAGCGCATGGTTAACTTTTTAACATCATTGTTTGTAAATATGTTTGTAAACATATTTGAAATGTCTGTATTAAAACCTATGTTGAATTATCAACATAATGTCAATAAAAAGATATGACTGATTACACGTTGTATTTTATTTATACAGTACACACATTAACACATTTGTGATTACATTTCCTTTTATTTATTAGACATGAAATTATAGAACCGTTCTAGGAGCATTACAGAGATTTACAGATCTGCACGCAGTGAATACAATTAAATGTGTTGCAGAGTCGAGGTTTCAGTCTCTTTACAAATCGAGCGACCATGAGATCATTTTTAATCAGATCATCATAATACATTTTAACAATATTTTCATAATCGTGACCTTTTGACATGTGATACAGAAAAAACACGCAATGCTGGCCGCAAGTATCTGATGCGAAATCTTGGACCTGCTAGTTAGAGTATTGCACACGAATAGAATTGTTTTTTAAAAAGTCTCGGGCGGTCTGTGGAAAACGCCGATCTTTAGGGTCTCCGCCAAAGCTATCAAAAAAACAACTAACGCCGTTGTTGTTTACGTAGATGGCTAACCAGTGTTGACCCGGTTCTGTGGACGGGTCGGTATTAAAAATAAGCATAACCGGTAAATTCTTTAACGGTGTTTTGGGTAGGTAATCACACGGAAGCACTCCTAAAAAATACGTACTGTGTGCAATTTTATCCATAACGGCCGTTAGTTGGACGGTATTCATTTCGCCGTCTCAGTAATAATCGACCAGCACCTGTCTTCGATTGGATATTTCAATGATGGAATCAAAAATCGCGTATACGATAATGGTTATGGACTGCGTGAGAGGTTGTCTGAATCGGGCTTCCAGTCTAATGTTTCCCGATCTGATTAGAGATACGTGATTCGAACAATCTTCATCGGGTGATAAATTAAACCCATAGAGGGTGTATCCGTTTAGAAAATCCTGCCGATCTATCGCCAGAGGGTGATTTTTAAGATGTCTCCCGGTAGATAATACGAGTTGATAAAACTCCCCCACGGCAGATCCGTTCTCATATTCCGGCTGAAGGGGTTTGGACGGGATTTGAATTCCGTCTCGATATAAAGCCAGAAATTCCAGGTTAAAATGTTTAAAAGCAAAGGGGTTTTTATCGTACGCCCCTGAAAAAGCCAAATTTTCTGTCATTGCTAAAATGATAGATTTTGGCAGCGTCCCGAGAAAAAGGTTTTCTTGATTAGACACACGAGATCCTGCCGGGATAGAGAAATTCTTCAGACACACACGTTCTATGGGGTATTTAGCAGTGGTTGATAGAAGAGCCTGCGCGTGTCCTAACCGAACGCCCGGTGAAACCGAAACTTTTTTCACAAAAAGAGATGCTGATACAATATTGACTTTATAAGCGTTAGCGTCATCTCGCATCAGGCAAAACTCGTCTTTACCTCTTGTCATCCGTATTTTTATATCTACACCATTCAACATTAATTTTTCTTGAAAGAAAATGTCGCTATGAATGGGGGCTAGTAATTCTACGACATTGCTAGCGTTGGTAAACGCGGCACGCTTCATTAATCCCGTATTTTCCCCCGCGGGGTTGGTAGATTCCATGTGACCCGGTGTGTCTCTGTAAAACAATCCGGCTGAAAAGACGCTTTCGAGGGTATCTTTTCCGAAATTTATCAGAGCTTCGATCAAACACCTGTAAGGATACGTGCTGGAACTCTGCGTTATCAGTCGGTCACCTAGAGAAACATCTACCTGCGAGAATATACACGCGCCGGGGTAATTTATTAAACCGACAGGTGCGCCATCTGCTATATCGGTGCCGTCTGGTCTGGTTATTTTGATCCGAGTGTATAACAGAGTGTTATTTAGATCGATGTAATCTTCACCCGTCCCCGCAATAAAAAATTCTAGCGGCGATGAATCAGTTATTGCAGATAGAGGCGGTATTTCGACGTAGGTATTTTTTTCAATAGACGTCTGTGTCATAGGAACAGTAAATAAATCTAGCTCTGATTTAACACATTCCTCCGACATGTTGTGGAATAGAGACATGTTTAGAAAATAGTGTTCAGTGGTCTTTTGACACGGACAGTTTTCTTTACACGTTTCGCGCGGGTGCCTCGTGAGCGTTTTGCGACCTTACGCTTCTTGCTAGTACGTTTAGCTTTCTTCACGCGGCCACTCCCCCTACGCATTCGCACTCCGGGTGGTTTAAAAGAACCGCGCGACATAACCATTAACCCGTTACCGTTTTGACCGTTGTTGTTCTTATTATTATCGTTATACGACCTCGATAGGGCTGTGGTTACAACGTCGCTAGCTATATTTCTTGCAGCAGCTTTTAGATGCGGTTTTGCTATACTAAAACCCTTTTTCAACAGAGGTAGAGCAGTTCTGAAAAGCGCTTTGAAAATTCCTCCTATACCGCCCCCGTACATAACAGGACCGCCGGCATAGCCGGGTAACCCGTTACCCGCTTGGTTTCGGTAGTAAGCTACATAGCGTTCGGGGTCCATAGTCGGGTAATAGTTTTGTTAAAAACAAAAATCTATTTCGCAGGTCTGAAGTGGAGTTTAACCACAACTTTACCGTAAGTGAAACGGACGTGTTTGTTCTGGTCGTCTTTAACCTCGATGCAAATGTCTGTAATATTAGATTTAGTCACAGACACGTAATGCGGTTTATCGAACCTAACACTGACGATGTCGTTAGACGCACCCTCTATATGTACAGTTCTCAGTAGCGGTACATACGAATCGCCGACTGATTGATATTCGATCATGTCTGTGTATATATACAAGCTATAAAAGGCGCCTCTTATGTCGGCCTGATGCGGGGCATACGTCACGACGGGCGTAGCATCGAAATGATCTTCGTGAGCCTGATTTACAGATCCTAGAGGCACGCCCGGTTTTAACCCTAAAATAACAGCCACCTTCCCGTAAAATACCAAAGATGTGTTCGTCGGTGCTTTTAGAAATATCCTGTTTTTGACGTGATCGTACCCCAGAGTCACTCTCGGAGGTAGATTCGCGTTTATTTCTCTAACCAGAAAAACAACGTCCTCGTAATATCCCGGTTTTAAGGTATTACACACTTTAGATATGTTTTGAAGATTTTTTTCTTTAATGTAGATAATCACGCCCTCGTCCTCTTCGTAATGTTTCTCATCATACCCCAGTATGTTTGGGGTAGTGTTAATAATAAATGTAGCATCTTCCTCATTAAATGTGTACCAGGAAATAGGGTAATAAATTTCGATCAACCCGACCTCCCACCGGCCTTTGAGGTTCACACTTCTCGCGAGTCTTGTTTTGTAATTAGAAATACGGTTGTCGGGATAAACGTCCATCGACGCATTGCAAGGTAGCGTAACGTAAAAACCACCCTCGTCCATGATGTAGATTTTCACAAATGATACTTATGACAACCTCGATGTTACTTTAAAGGGGTCTGTATGTCCAAGATGTCCCGTTCTGGCAACCATGACGAAAATTTAGGCGGCCACCCGCACCATTTCACGAGACAAAACATGTCACGGCCTCTCTTTTTTCGATCTAAAATCTTTTCTATTTTAAATGACTTATCTTGATTCACAATAATTTTTTGTAATTCTTTCTCATAAAAACATCCGTCGATAATATCCCCATCGTAGTCTTGTAATCTGTACACTGGCGGGGTCCGCGGTAAACAGGCAACTATAGTGAAAAACTCTTCTGTATAATTCTGTTCATACCCCTTAGAAAACACATTTCTGACTTTAGACACTCTAACCACATCACCAATTTTATACCTAAAGACAGGTGTGTCTTTACGCATCTTTCCATACAGATTATTAAATACGACCGCTTCATTTTCTTTATGAACGTCCAGGGGTCGCATTTTAATGCTTTTGTGATAACTCGCGTTATATCCATCTATAAGATCTTGTAAGATATTGTAATAACGCTTTGAATTGACGGCTGTTAAAAATCGCCACATTTTATTTTTAAGAGTACGGTTAAAGCGCTCCGACACTGATGCTTTCACATCACTTGCTGTAGCAAAATGATGTATGTTATACTTTTTCATCAGTTGCTGAAAATGCTTGTTAAAAAATTCGGTGCCTTTATCAGTCTGTAATTTTTGCGGCACGCGGTTTTCTTTAAGTATAGATTCGAACGCTTTCGCGACCTCCTGTCCGGTCTTATTCTTCAGCGGACGTGCCCAAGCGTACTTGCTGAAAACGTCTATACAGGTCAGTAAAAATTTGATATTATCGTTTTCTTTCGAATAAGCAGACATGTCAACCAGATCTGCTTGAAACTGTACGTCTTTCCCGTACACTACCACTCTGTTCCTCTTGTATTTGACAGGTGCGGTTCTGTGTAATGTATAGGCGTCCTGAGCTGCTAACCAATCCTCCGCCTCTTTATCCTTCAGAGTTACCCCATATTCCTGTAACACACCGCGTTTTAACCGTTCTTTACCACCCAAAGACCCCGGATTTGATGGGTCGTAGTACACTTTTTTCATTAATTCAGACATCTTACCCCCACAGTTTTTCAGAAAATAATGACAGAACGTTTCGTGTCAAACAGGTTTTTATTTACAATATGTCGATTCAGAAGGGTACAAACATTAAATATGATTGGTTATATATCGTCTAGATATTGAAGGAATTTCACACACATTACAAAATTTTTCTCCATCATATATTCAACTAACACGTCAATAATTTTACACACGTCCGTCGATTCGTTTCTTGACATCAGTATTACACACACATCGGTTACATAAGTACAAAGACATAAAATGTTACCTATTTTAAGACTTTCTTCAGATTCAGGCATGATTTCAAGAATGTTTTTAACGGTCATGCAGGGATCATACCCCTTTGCGACACAATGGTTTGTCATAACGTTCCACTCATTCGTCATACCCCGTATGACAGTCATTTGAATTTTTAATTTCGTTAAACGATTATTATCCGCATAACGTACACTCACATCATTAATAATCTTATACAATAAATGCATTATTTCTCTCTTAATTCGTTGTTTGAATAAGAGTTTTGCCAGACAGGTTGTGTTGCAGAGGTTTCCCATGTCCCAGGTTAGTCAGAATCCGCAGGTGCACTTTTCTTCCAGCTGTCAACAGCGTCATAAACAGCCTGTTCGCAGGTTTCATCCAAGAGTTTCGTCCTGAGTTCAGCCAATCCCCCCACTATGTACATCTCATCTCTGAGCTCATACAGAACAGCGTCGACAACCCCCTGAATCCTTTGGAGGTGCGGTGATAAACCAAACAGTTTCAAGGTTCGGGCCAGAATGAGCTTTAGATCAGTTTTACACACTTTACCACGCAGTTCTTCGAAACAGCCGAGAAAATAATATGAGGGCGCCTCATAGAGACATGAATGCTGTACTTGCGAAGGATGATCCGTCTGACAACCATAACAATATTTTTTTAGTCGCCTGTCAACCAGATGTTCCAGAATGATCCCGACAACGGCTTTAATGATTTTATGCCCGGTCACGCCGATGCAACCGTCGACTGTGTCCGAGACGACGTCAGAGGCTGTAGCGTCAGGCACCCCGTCTTGAGGCGGTCTGTACTTTGCCAGGAAAGCTAGGTTATGGTATCCGAGTTCTGTACAAAATTTGTTCAGCCAGGTAACGTCGTCCGTAGACGACCCCGCGGCGGCTGCGGTGTCGTCGCGTACAAAACTAAGAGGAGTCGGAGTATTTTCTTGGCTCATGTTGATGTTGTTAGCGTTTGAAAGTCTATTTCCTCTGAGAGCCCCTGTCGGTCTGTATTTAATGATTATAGAATGTAGGCGGAGCTACGTGACCACCTCTCCGACTGGACACACACCGTTCAGGGTGAAACAGTTTCACTTTTATATTGTTGTATCTGTCAAATGCTTCGCACCACTTAAACAATTTGTCAATCTTTCCGAATATGTCTTCTAACGCAGGCACATCTTTCCATTGAAACAAGAATTTAATGCTATAGTATTTGAGATGATCCTCTTCAGATATCGGCCATGCGCGTTCAGCTAGATCTGGACCGTGATCGCTACAAAGTATGTAAATGTAATCATCAGCGTGCTTGTTAACGTGATCCCCGAGCACTCTGTACCGCATTCCGGGCGTGATACCGACCCATTCCCCTATGAACAGAGGGTCATCGCAACCGTCTTTTAGATCACGCCAAACATAGTTGTAAAATAAACACCAGTCTTTTACCGTGAAAAATAACTCGGGGTCGTCGCACTTGTCATACGTGAACCTTTCATCGTCACCCACGGTACCCAGTCTGACCTCTCGGTTGATCTTGTCAAAGTTGTAACTGCAAACGCGATTACCGGATAAATGAAACTCGTACTTAAGGTTATCCAAAGACTCGTGGAGAAATTTGGACAAACACGGTCCGTGTTTCATCTTCCTCGGCGCTAGAGTAAGATCGCCCATAGCGACCTCAACGTTCTTCTCAGGAGTTTTAGGTGATGATGCCTCTGCCATTGTTACAGTATAATTTTCTGTTTTTCAAATTCACAAAATCCCCGTTTGTATTTTGTGTCTAGGTAAGGATAAGTTATCCTCAGACCCTTTTTAAACATATCGCTACAGCCTGCTTGCTTAACCACGCCAGCTCCTCTGGGGTTAGGGGCGGTGATGTAGGTGTGGTCTGACCTCAGCGCTCCTGAGCTCATTCTGAGTTTGACACGGTCCTGTGAGGATGTAGCAGCGTAAGATAGTCTACTCTTTTTATTTACTTATTTATTTTTTCCCTTCTTTTCTTTTCTAACTTGTAACAAACGCTAGCTTTTAAATTGTAATCTTACAAGATTTTGACGAGTAGCTTACTTAACGGTCTGATATTTTTGTTTTAGATCACTGCAAGATAGGCCTACGCGATTCTTTTCTTTTGTTTAACTAGCTTTTAAAGTGTAATGTTACAAGATTTTGACAAGTATCTTATTGCTTAACGTTCGCTTCATGCTTTTTTTTTTCTTTTAGATCATGGTAAGTCGGTCAGCTACTTTGTATACGTTAGCTTTTTTTTTTTTTTTTTTAAAAAGTGCAACGTAGATTTTGACGAGTATCTTATGCTGTTGTTTTAACGATCTCATAATTTTTGTTTTTTCACGGTAAGTCGTTCAGTAGCTACTTTACTTAACGTATAACAAACTCTAACCTACCTTTTTTAAATTGAAACAGAAAAACTGCCGTATTGTTTAACGAACGCTCCTGATACGTTTTTGTTTTAGATGAACGAACACGTTCACTTCTGCTTCTTTTTATTTAACTTGTAACAAAACTCTAACTAGTGTAAATTGTTTTAACAACGCTAGCTCGTCTTGACTTGTTTTACAGATGTTTTTTTTTTTTTTTTCTTGACGTGTGTGTGAAAAAAACTTTAATAAAAACTTCCCTTTTATTCCATTTAACACCGTTTCACAATTTAAAGTTTAAAGCACATAGTTTTAACAGTTTGTACATCCCCACGCACAAAAACACATTTCCAAAAACAGTCATAAATTCCTTCAGATCGCTGGACTGAATAAAAACAGATGGACCCGTTTAGATGGGTGGGGGTGTACAAACAGGTGTCCAAACAGGTGTCCAGTAAGGGGGGTGGGGGGTGGAATTTTATGAGGGGCAATAAATCAAATTTTGGACACAAAGTGCCCTAGTCTCTCTCTCACCTTGACCCCTGTGTGGCCTCAATATGAAACAGAAAAGTGAAAATATGGATTAAAAAGTGTTATTCATAGGGCAGAGTTTAAGATGAAGAGCATGGGGCTCTCACTTTGATCTCAGCAGGTAGAGATGAAGCCATCCACATGAGCTGGAGGAGATGAAAGTCACATCAAAGTCACAAGACTCATCATCAGGTTTCCCTATTGCAATCCTTCAGAATATTAGCCTTTCACAGTTACTATTGATAGATTAAAAAAAAAATAATAATAATAATAATGTCAAAAAGCAAATCAATAGTTTTATTTGGATTACACAAACACTTTAGAAGAGTGAAGGTAGTGGCCAGACTTTCCATTCTGTGCCAAGACAGCATTCAGGTGTGAGTCTGATGAATAATTTATGGCAATCCTTCTGCCGTAATGATTCAGCACAACAACTTTCACCCTCTCCTCACTGTGTGTAGAAGTTACAGCGAGCTGCACCAGCCAAAGTGAGAAATTCTTCACAGACTGGCTCTGGGAAAGAGTTTGTTATCTATAGGATCTCTGTTCAGTCTTTATCTTTGAGATCATCTCTCTCACCGACAGATCAATACCTTCACAGCATGCTACGCTGCCTCTCACAACAGACAGTTGTTACACAGTGGCTGTCGTATTGGCTTTTCTGTGGGATTGCGAATATATGTTATGTTTGTTAAAATGGCTGAGCTTTATATTCAAGTCCTGGCAGTGTTTAAAAAGTAAGAAGTCTGAATTGAACACCACTATCAAAATTCACAAAAGTGGCTTCTTTTTGCGATGACTTGCATTGTTCACTGCTGACCAAGATGGGTAAATGAGGTTTCAAGAATTTGGATTTGAAGAAACCTCAGTCACGAATATTGAGATACATGATGCAATGCAAATAACCATATAATTGACCAGTGTGAGATAAGCAATATAAACAGGCCTATCAGCTTTAAAAAGGGAGAAGAGACTTATGTATCATTAAAGACCTGTTCATATCAAAATGAATGTTCAGCACAAAAATTTGATGCAACTGTCACATGCTTCCAAAAAAACAAACAAACAAAAAAAGGGAATAGGGACTGAAGAAAAAGTACTAAGTATCACTTTTAGAAAAGCTGAAATACTTCAGTTATCTGGTACAAAAAAGAGTTTCTGACACCCTTTTTGTCATTCAGAAGAAAGGAAGTCAAACAGTATGTTTTCAAACAGCTGTTGAGATTTTTGTATTCATTAGGTTTAATAAAAAAAATAAAAAAAAACACCAAATACAACAACAACAAAGACAAAACATAGTCTGCATTCTTCCTTTGTTATACACTGGTGCTTAGCAAAAAAAAGTCTGTAATTTGTGAGTGTCACCCATTCACATGTTTTACACAACAGCAGTGGCTCTGGACGTGTGACCAAAAGAGCTAATCTTATTGGTTGGCCAGTTTTCTTCACAGGGCAATGGAGAAGAGATTAGAATATCTGTTGCTGTGTTAGCTTTCAAATGTTTGTTGTTCTGAAAAGATGCATTAACAGCTGTTCAAATTAAAGGGGTCATGTCATGAGAAATCAAATTTACATTAATGCACCATAGGCCCCGCCCACTGGCATTCAGTTGCTTAATGGCTGACATTTGTCTACACCGAACGCAAGCATTGTATCACGTCCAAAGCAAATAGAACCCATTATATTCGCTTTGACACATCCAGTTTAAACAGCTTGTTTTTGACTCTGTAAAGATTTCAGAAGGACCCTAATGTCAGGAACAAGTGGATGATTTATTTTTAATGGTGTCTCGGGTCAGAGCTTTATGTTTGTTCAGAGCTTCTGTCTACAGACAGTTTTGTAAATAAGGCACAGTTTAATGGAGAGTTTGCAAAGAAAATTTTGCAATAACCAAACCATAAACAAATTTCATAATGCTTTGTCTATAAATGATAATTTTATATGGATATGTATTATTCTGTGCAACAGCAAGGTTTGTTAATACTTTGTTTTTTTATATAAAAAGTAAAATTCTATGAAATGTTTACCAAGACACATTTGTTGTGGACTGAACAGCCCTTAAAACAGCAAATTCATCCATCACTTCACAAGCTTTGTGCCCATTTAAGTTTAATTTACACAAATCAGACTCTCAAAACCAATTTGCAAAAAAAGCCCCATTTGTTCAAAACAACAAAAATCATGACTTCCTGGAAAACTGGCACAAAATGGAAATGGAAGGTGTAGCCACTGGCGAAGCAACTGTGGCTCTTTTATTAATGAAACAAATTACTTGTGGTTTAGAGCATGGAAACAAAACGCTCTGATGAACATTTTTGCTAGCGATCGGCAGCAGATGCCTTCTGTCTGGGAGCAAAGCATCTGAGAGCTCTGGAAGGTAACAATCAATCATCTGAGTGAATTATTCAGGTCACATGATTCTTTGATGTGCTTCATAGATTTTGCACATAACAAAGCAAGCAAATAATTATATAAATAATTATACTTAATATATATATTGTATAAATGCTGGTGGAAAGACCAAGATTTATAAAATATCCATCTTGGTCTTTCCATCAAACATTTAAACAATAAAATACTGGCATAAAAATAAGTGGACTGAAAACAAGTTATAGAAGCTTGTTAATGTTTCAAGCTTCAAAAAAGATCTTCAAGGTCTTTTCGGTCAAGTTCTTCTCTGAAGGAACTTTTCGGTCAAGTTATTCACAATGCATAGTTTATTTACTTCACAAAATTCCGTAATCAATCAAGTTACAAATTATCGTTTAAAAAACGTTTAAAATACAAACTGTCAATTTTCCTATTCAGCCCATGTCATGTTAATAATTTTACATAATGTTGGGCCACCATCCTGAAGCAAACCCAAATGAGAGATTCAGTGTTGCTACTAAAAACCTCCAATTGTCCATTACTACCGGAGTGTATGGTCCACTTGCTCTCCCCCAACAACAGAAGTGTGATCAGTGGACCGTGTGAGGCTGCAGACGTGAGAGGCCGGCTGGAGTGGAGGCTGGGGTGATGTGTGGGTAGTGATGGAGAAGTGGATGTTTGCAAGAACATACTCGCACATTAGAAAAGCCTCTGGCACAGGGCACCAGGACGGCTGAGCAAGATGAGAATGGAAATGAATGATCTCAGACGAGTGCTATTCTTGGGTCAGCACTGCTGCTATTAATATTCAGCTATTCTCATTTAGCGATATTAAGGATAATTAATTTCAGCCCTGAAAGAGGCTCAGAATTTCCTTATGGGAGCCACTGATAAGTGGACTGCAGCTGTGAAAAGGTTTAAAAGATTGTATTAATGAAATTGTGTGAAGCAGGAAAACATATGCAGTGCAAGAATGAAAAAAAAAAAAAAAAAAAAAAAAAAAAACTTTAGGTTGCAGGTGAAACCCCTGGTGTTGTGGAGCAGAGCTCTGGTGTGCTATGACTCTACATCAAGGCAGGCTGGATTATTTGTCACCTGATTAATCTAAAGTCAAGACTTCTAGGGAAAGATTAATAGAAAACACAGAGGGAGGGACAATTAAACAGAGGCATATAAATACACAAAGGGAGTGAATATATTCGGTCCAACTCATTAGGAAAATAATACTTCAATAATACCATGAATACAAATGCAAAATAGGGCATGAATAATACATATTTCTATACATTTATCATTTTTCCAGGCCCTAATTTGTATTTGTAATCATGGCATTATTCGAATGCCTCTAATGCTTATTAAAAATGGGGCACTCAACTTTTCTGTATACACAGAAAGACTGGATAAATTACAATAAAATAAAAAAAAAAATGCCATGTAAAACAGCAGTGTTAATTCTTACAGCAAATTTTGATCTAGTCATAGTCTTTTTTTGAAAAATGTCATTTAGTTTCAGTCATATTTTAGTCAACTGAATTGCTTTAGATTTAGTTGACTAAAATGTAAGATTTTAGCTGATTAAATCTACAATAGATTTACTCGACGAAAATCTAATGGGTTTAGTTAAATTGTAATGCCTTAATTAAGCACTTATCTAAAGTTTCATCTTCATCTTAAAATTAAATAAAACCACTTCTTAAAAAGAAAAAAGGCCAAGTTTTTCTTTTCAAGGAATGACCAATGGTTATATATGCATTCTTTAAAACAACTTGCATTACAAGATTCTTCACTCTTTCAAGCAGACTTATTTATATAAATTACATTCAGATTAATCCTAAAGTGATTCAAAAGCAGTGAGTGATTCTCTTTGTCTTTTGTTGTTTGATTAACATTAATGACACAGACAACAGCAACTAAATTAGGCTGCTGTCCCTTTAAGACCGAATGCATGGATCCAATATACTAATACACATCTGATATTTTCCCAACTGTTACGTTTACTTAAGACTTAACCAAGTGTGTTTGTGAATACTGACCAAAACAGACAATTTGACATTTTTTGTGTGTATTTGTCAGTTCAAGTGCGATAAGACGCAAAAGAGAACTGAAATCAGTACTTGTGCAGTGTATGAGAGGCGCTTTTTGTGCGCGCTCAGAATACCAGACTGAGTTGAGTTCTCTTTCGCATTGTCACACTTTTCTAATTTGCCATATGTCTGCTCACAGCAAACAGTTGGTGCTTGGCAAATTGAATAACAAGAACATTACTGTAAGCTCAAATAAAAGCAGCTTATTGTCTCTTATGTAGTATAATACATGCAATGTATTTGAGTTACAGATTATAATTTGGAATGGATCTCATTACATTTATCAAAGGCATTTTTAATAGGATCCCATTTAACCACACAATTGCATCTTTCTGGATGATAAATGTCAGACAGAGTGGAGATTCATAATATCCTCACAATCACACCATGTGACTTAAGCATGACTTCATTCTTAAAAAAAAAAAAAAAAAAAATAAATAAAATGTATTTGTTTCACTAATAATATTTTGCACCATAGTTTTAAAGCAGTTTGAAGAACCATAAATAACACAGAAGACATGGGCCAACCTGTAGAAATTTATACCACAATACTGCTAAAAATTTGACAGCAAGCAGAAATCTATAGTGTGCTCTGCAAACTGTCAGAGATGTGCACTTCCAGTGTAGAAAGCTCAGTTGAATATAATGAGAGCCATTAAGTTCTGAAGAGGCTAGTGCAAACACATTGTGACTGTAGGTAGTTTACAGTTGCCAAGCAACTTTGCAATTTGATGCATTACTAAAGAATTCAACATCTTTTGGTTTTGCCCCAAGTTTTATAAATGTAAAATGTTTTTGCACATGCCAAAAAATGAAAAAAAAAATGAAAAAAAAAAGAAAAAACGAAAAAAAAAAAATCGAATTGTTGTGCTCAAATATGAAAAATTAAGTACACTGGAAGAACGATACCCATTCCAAATGAGAAGAAAACTGGTATTTTCCCTTGGAATGGGAAGACAAGTTTTTCCTCAGAGCTGCTGTCTTTGTGATAAGGCTGAGGGAAAATCTCTGTGGAACAATAGACTAGAGTTCACAGTAAAATGAGAGGCAGCTGTCAATCATCCATTCCCTTTTTAGCTCTCTAGCCTCAGTAAACACAGCTTTGCCAAGGAGACCCACAGGTTGAGCAGGGAATCCACTACAGAACAAGAGGCATTCTGCTCTTTGGATAAAGGGGAGGAGCAGAGAGGGAAGCGAGTCGGAAAATCTATTCAGCTGTTCCCACACTGGTCTCTATGGGTTTCCTGCTTTCAGATTTGGTCTCGGAGTGGCTACAACCCACTTCTTTCAAAAGGGATTTCTATTCAGAAAGAGGAGGGGGCTGTGGCAGCCACATATTGGGAGACAGCAAAATACGAAAATTAGAAAGTGGCATGTTCCATCAATGCCAAAAAAATGCAAAACTGAATATTCATTCTATGTGATCTACTCTTCCAAGGCCTCGGAAGAGACTGAAGGCCTTTTAAATGTATGCCTGTGACCACTGTTCTACACTGAAAAAAAAATGAACATAGCAGGTCTTTGAAATTACAAAGATGAAACATGTATGTACAACACAATTAATTTGTTTCTGTTGTGAACATGTTTTAATTAAGTAGATTCCAATTGTTCATACTGAGTGTTGAATGTACACATTTCTATCACGTTGGTTGAAATTGATTTCAGTTTTAGATTCAATCAATCTAATTGAGTTTTGACACAACCGGAGCACTCCAGAGCAGATGGTTTGGAACGACCGAAGTGCCCTTCGGAGGGCGATATATCATCATATATAATCGCCCTCTGAAGGGCACTTCGGAGTGAAAACAATCATGGCCACCATATTGAAGGGTCGTTCCAAACTAGCAGTGCTGAAGTGCTCAAAACTAGCCACTTCAAAGGCCCCTTCGGAATGAAGGATTTCGAAGGGTACAACTGATGGACACTTCGGGCTCCCATGATCCTTTGCACAGATTCTTTGCATGATGACGGCGCTTCCGTATGATGACACAGAAGGGCACTTCAAGAAACAGTACCAAAAATCGCTAGGAATTATTCGATTATTACTCGAAAATCGCACCCCTTCCCCGCATGCATGCACGCACGTATAAGGCTAACGTTACACACCCATAAACAAAGAGAGAGAGAGAACATTCACGCTTTTAATCTGTATGATAACAAACTGTTTAATTTATTAAAAGGTAGGCTCTCTTAACTCAAGCCATATAATGATTGTAACATGCTGTAACATTTTAATATGATAAACATAACAGAATGAAAGCACTTATTAACATAGCAGTCTAAACTGCTCATAATCTATTAAACTGCTCAAAAAATATATTCCAATACTTTCTCTCGCAATTTTATCGTTATATTATACTGTATATTAACTGCAGGCATCAGTGAGCCGTTATTAATATGCTGGGCATTGAAACTTTTGAATGCGCGTAACCGTTTTACTTTCACTTTCGAGATTCGCGATCGCATGTTTATACTATGGAGCGGCAGTACTTACCACACGTTTTACAAGATTAGATGTTTGTCAGTGGTGCTCAGGATCTGCAAATCATTCTCCATCATCCTATCAGTCATCTCTCCTTACTCTGTTGCTGGTGAGTGAAATTGCATGTGCTGTAATGTAACAGGCTACAGCTACCATGCGGCTAACCATATGTCCCTTCAGTGGCTCCGTAGAACGCGTTATTCGTTTTTCCGTGCCTTACCAAGTACGGATTCAGCACACCTCTAATCCAGTCAGGGATATTTGTGGACTGCACAGAACTCTTATTTGACATTGTTCTTAGTTGCGAGTCTACAGCGTATGCATGAGAAGATGTGTTCTGTTGTCTTTGACAGCTTTGAAGTGCGTTATAGGCAACGCTACCCTCTACTTACGCATCATCACCGCATCAGCACCGAAAACATGGGGAATTTTTTTTAGACAATAAATCGCACAACCTATTCGATATTCTATGAATAAATCAACTAATCGAATATTCAAAAATCGTGACCCATCCCTAGTATATATCTTGTTATTCATACTGCCATGCTGTGAAGATTTTCACCAAAGAACACTTGTGTACATGGTGTTGTGGCAATAAAGTGATTTGAATGACAACACTGGACAGGATGAGATTTCAGTCTTTAGAATCTTAAGGCCCAAACACACCAAGAACAATAACTATAAAGATGAAAATTACAATAACTATACTAGTGTACACACTAACAGAAAATAACTCAGTCGGATAGATTCTGATTGGCTGTCAAAGTATTTTTTTTTTAGTTCATCAGCTGGAAAAAAAAAAAAAAAAAAAAGTTATTCCAACAATACTGTTCCACTGTTATTCTAATAGTAATGGTGTAGACTCTGCTATTCTCTTAAATTTAGGAAGCGAGCGCTATCATTCTTAAACAGGCTTTTAATGTTCCTCTTCCTCTGAAATTACACAGCTAAATAGCAACATTATTTTTGAGAAGTTCCTAATTCAAACAGGAAAAAAACAACATCATTTAGGTCAAGTCGAATCTACTCTTTTAAAACAGCATTTCACCTTTTTTGTGTTTGGGAGAAGTGGATAATTTACCAATATGGTGAATGTAAAGACAAACTGCATCCCAACAGAGGAATACATTTAGAAACTAATGTTACAAAGAGATATACACCCTCTCAATGGCAGGATCTCGGATTCATTATAAGTGATATCAGGTTCAGGTAGGCACTTACAGAAACGTAATTGCTTGTGTGCAGGTGAACAAAGTGCAGGTAACTTCTCAACCAATTTAGCAGTTCCCATGGCAATGGAGTGCCAGCGGGTTGCAGGATAATCTCTAGGAAATGGAGTTGACCCCTGTATGTATTATATTTCTTGGAAGATGCCTGTAAAGCAATATGTGAAAAGCTGTATATAGCAGATTTCCTGTGCTAGAACACACACAAACATTACATCAAGATTGTTGCATAGAGATTCTGCCATGGTGGGTAATTGGACATTATGAAAAGAGAAAAGGAACTTTCAAGTACCTAAAGGCCTTTTTACAATGCGAAAAACTATCAAAAAGAACAGCCAACAAATGGTCTATTTAAACCAAGAGCAAAATGAACGTGATTGGTTGCGGGAAAAGTACTTTTTTTTTTTTTTTACAGATAACAGCGTTAAAAAAGACTTTTAATTAAGAAAGTAATTGCAACTGATGCATGCAACTTATTTCCCATGAAATCACATAGAATCACACCTCTTGAATCCAAAGACAAAGGCAATGCTTGAGTCTGTAAACATGACAGAAAAGCAAGTCAGACCAAAAAAAAAAATAAATAAAATTGCTCCCTCATCACTTAGACCTGTTCTGCATCTAGTTAGACAACACAGGGGCCATTTTTAATTCTCAGAGCATGACATGAATACTAGGAAAACAGCTGAGAGCAGGGTTGCTGCAGGATTTTTAAGCTCAAATTTAAGACTTTTTAAGACCTGCACAAATAAAATTAATACCATATGAGCAGGGTAGGGCAATGTCTATTAAACTGTAAAATGACTGTAAAAAGCATGATTTACAGTTCAGATAGAAGTTACATACAAGTTAGATACACTTCACATTTCAGCCTTTAAACCATTTTAAGAAAATTGATGATTCAAAAGTATTAATTATATTAATTTAAACATTTATTATTAATAAATTATTCAATTAATTAAATTACATACACATTTTACTGTTTAGATTTTTATAATGAATTATGTTCTTATCGATCCATCAGTTTACATTTACAGCTCTGCGTGTTTGCAGGTTAAAAACATGGGTCGATTTTCACATTGTTCTGAACACAAAAACAACCCAATATTCCTGCAATACCAGAGGCTGCAGTTCCAGGACTGCATAGGACCCTATTTTTTGGGACAGCGCCATCTAGCCAATTTTATTCCAACAGTGGAGACCTGATTCAAACATCAAACAAACAGATGCAAAGACTAGATCCATGGAAACTATTCACTTTTTATCTTTCCATCTTATTTTTAATGTAAGAGCTAGCGTGAATTGTTTGAGGGGGAGTCAGCAATCTCCATTTAGCCTTTTTAGCTGTGCAAAACAGTTCATTGTGCTGCTGGATGTTGTAAATTAGTATTTGTATTTAAATTATTTTGCATTTATTAAAGTACTAATAATCACACTAATTTGTACCGCAATTGTTTTACCGTTTACTGCACTTTAAGTGCGTCACGCATCAGACGTGAAGTGCTGTGGCTAATGAACTTAAGTCTCTCACAGACAAGTCTTTCTTTCCAAGAAAACTGAATTTAAAACCAGAATATATTGAATATTTTTAAATAAATTAGGTTAAATATTTCAAGAGGGCTACCAACGTGTACGTTTAGGGTTAGGAGTTGATTATGACATTTAAGTGTATACAATTAAACAACTACATAAAATAACAATATACAATATTGAATAGCAAGTGCTATAAAATAGTATGAGCCACTAATATTTAGTCATTTAGCAGGTGCTTTTATCCAAGGCGACTTACAAATGAGGACAATGGAAGCAATCAAAATCAACGATATACAACTGCTATAACAAGTCTCAGTTAGCTTAATGCAGTACACGTAGCAAGGGATTTTTTTTATTATATAATAAATAAAAAGAAAACAGATAGAATAGAAAAAGAATAGAGCAAGCTAGTGTTAGAAGACTTTTTTGCTTTTGTTAATTGTATAATAAATAAAAAGAAAACAGATAGCTTAGAAAAGCTAGTGTTAGTTTTTTGTTTTTTAGAAAACAAGCAGTAAATAAATAGAGTGCAAGTCTAAAAGGGACGTTTGTTTGTTTGTTTTAAAGAATAGAATTAGAATAAAGAGTGCTAGAGTTAGAGGGTCAAATAAAGATGGAAGAGATGTGTTTTTAGCCGATTCTTGAAGATTGCTATGGACTCAGCTACTGGGATTGGGTTGGGCAGGTCATTCCACCAGGAGGGAACATTTAATTTAAAAGTCTGTGAAAGTGATTTTGTGCCTCTTTGGGATGGCACAATAAAGTGATGTTTACTTGCAGAACGCTAACTTCTAGAGGCACATAAGTCTGAAGTAATGAATTTAGCCAAAGGGGTGCAGAGCCAGAGGTGGTTTTGTAGGCAAACATTAATGCCTTGAATTTTATGCGAGCAGCTATTGGTAGCCAGTGCAAATTGAGCAACAGAGGTGTGACGTTCTTCATTCTTTCTTACATTCTTTTTGGCTCATAAAAAATTGATCTTGCTGCCGCGTTCTGGATTAATTGTAAAGGTTTGCTAGAACTGGCTGGAAGACCTGACATAATACATACATACAAAAAAATAAATAAAATGATTAAAAAAAAAAAAAAAAAACTATAGGGTCCTAGAAATCTGGTTCTGAAGCTACAAGCCTCCGGTATTGCAGGAATACCCTACTCACAACAACAGCCTTATTGAACATGCACATTCATTCTCTGCCAGCAGGAGGCGCTTTCGGAACTGTTTCCCCGGTAACAGCAGAACACAAAGCAGCGCAGCACTGGACTCTGAAACGTGCAGCGCTCATATTTATTTATAGCCTTTTGAAGTTTAATCTTAATTAAGCTGTATCGCGATTCTGGTCTGTACCCAAATTTAAGACCTCTTGAAATCATAATTAAGACTTTCTTGTACAATTTAAGACTTTTTATGACCTTAAATTTGATAAAGTAAATTTAAGACTTAAGACTTTTTAAGGACCCGCGGGAACCCTGTGAGAGGTGCTGCCGTGATGATAAACAGAATAAATCACTCCATTTAAAAGTCATCAGAGCAAGGTCTACTACTTAGAAAGCTCTGCTATCAGCCACTCACCCCTGGGCACATGGACAGCAAATTTGTCCACCTCAGTCCTGAAAGAGATTCCAGTAGCTGACATGGGAATGTATCACCTGCTAACAAGGACATCCAATCTTTGTGTCTGCTAAAAGTTAACTACCATCACTGCAGAAAGAGACCTTTTGATAAAATGCCAGTTGTGATAAGTGAAAAGGACTTTCTATTAGCAATACAATGCTGTATAATTAAAGTGGCTTGATAAAAGGAACAAAGAAAATATTCTTAAAAGGTCAAGTGAGCATATTATGCACCACCACCATCACCAAACAGACCTAACTGCAAAAGTAAGGAAAAATAACTCATTCTGAAATTGCACATCATAACTGTGCATTTATTAAAGGGATAGTTCGCACAAAAATGAAAATTACCCCCCTCAAGCCATCCGACATCATCCGCTGGAACGCCACTCTCTCGAGAATGCACGTATCAGTTTATAAATTTTTTTAAATATGGATATTTTTCTTACACATACGCATCGCTTCGCTTCAGGAGGCCTTTATTAAACCCCCCGGAGCTGTGTGGAGCACTTTTTATAATGGATGGATGCGCTTTTTTGGGCTTCAAAGTCTCAACAGCCATTCACTGCCATTATAAAGCTTGGAAGAGACAGGACATTTTTAAATACAACTCTGATTGTATTTGTCTGAAAGAAAGAAGTCATGCACCTAGGGTGGCTTGAGGGTGAGTAGCCTAAATCATAGGGTAATTTTTATTTTTGGGTGAACTATGCCTTTAAAGCAAATCAGTTCATAATGTTTGCGAATCGGGTATGTTGTTTTGTTTTTGAATGCAACCAGTAAAGATAACATTATCTTTCTCAACAATACTGGAATATTTTAAGATATTTTAAAATATTTTAAATTACACACTTGACCTTTAGTGGTATTTGAGAAAAGCTTTAGCTGTAAATTGAGCAGTAAAATGTTTATTAACATAAAGCTTTTTTCATTTTAAAAGTTGGTCTCTCTTCCCATTAACACTACCTTTCAAAAATATGCAGTCAGTAAGATACTTTTTAATACTTTTAACTAGGGCTGCACGATATATCGTTTCAGCATCGATATCGCGATGTGCGCATCCGCGATAGTCACATCGCAGGATGTGCGATGTTTAGTAGGCCTGATCATTATATTTATACTGATCGTTTTCTTTGCTCACACACAGACACCGTGTCTACTACGGACGCGACAGCTGCACAGAGATACCCATTTTTAAATAAATTTAGTTGCAGAGCTACTGCAAGCGATTTTCAGTGCTGGAAATCCATTTATCCTTTGTTGAAACTTCCGCGTCGTCGAGGAGAGCACATCACGGATGTTTAGCAACGGCAGTCGCCAGGAAAGCGCAAGCTCCCGAGCGCTTTGGAAAGGAGGAGGAAGTGGCGCGGCGGGAGTTTTCCACGCGTTTGCAGATGCACCATGTGAACGGCCCCAAAGTCTTTCTACACTGGATGCGACAAAGCGACCGTTGCCAATCGTGTCAACTTTGTGTCAGTACGTCATAAATAGAGCGAGGCATATCAGTTTACTGGCGGGGATTCGTCGTGTCGCGCCGCATCCAGTGTAGTACGACACATATGCGCGAAACCGTGTCAAAATGCATGTCTCCAAGTATCCTTGTAAAAAAAAAAAAAAAAAAACAGTTGCTTATGTCTTAGGTAAACAATTGAGAAAGAAAGAGGATAACAATAACAGCAGTTTAATGTCTCTGTTGCTTTCTGTGTCATAATCAAACAACAAAACAGAGAAAAATCACTTTTGTAGCTTTAACACAGATTTATTAGATTTAATTTATACAATGAAGACTGTGTTATGCAGTGTTATTTTACATTTTATTATTCAATTTCTGCACCTGAATACTGTTGGACTTGCCTTAAAAATACAAAGCACTGTTTATTTCATTTGTATCTTTGTTCTATTATATTTATCTATGCTTGTAAATTGTTTATTTCCTATGCTGATTTACTCACCTACAAAATCAATATTTTTTTTCTCTCCAAATAGAGCTATTCAGGTCATTTGGTGATTTTTTTTTTTTTTTTCATATCGCAATATATATCGCAGAAAAACAAAATATCGCAATGTGAGTTTTTTCCAATATCGTGCAGCCCTACTTTTAACTAGGGATGCACCGATAGGATTTTTTTTTTTTTTTTTTTTTTTTTTTTTGGCTGATTCCGATACCGATATTGGTCAGTTGCATAAAGCAGGACTTAAAAACAGAAAAAAAAATAATAGACTGGTTCTCTCCAGGCAGAATTGGTATTTGAACATATCTGTTCCTGCTAGGGGTGTGCGATATTGACAAAAAAATATATAGCTCAATATTTTCTGTGATTTTTTTTTTCGATAATAATTAGACGATATTTATTCAGTCAATTAGTATAAGACGACATTTGGGCTGTAACCAAACAAATGAAATCAGTATCAACAAAATTCATCTTTGCAATGCAGAGGAAACACAGAAGCTGTATCTGAAGTAGAATAGATATATTTACCCACAGTTTAATGCAGCTCTGAGGGGCATGGAATGCTTTAACCTGCAGTTACAAGTGAATAAATAATGTTTTGATACATAAAACATTGAATACTGATATTTGAAATTATTTTAAAAAAAAAGAAAAAAAAAAAAAAAAACTTTAAATGTGAAATTAAAACCGCCAGTAGGTGGCATCAAGTCACTGTTAATAAGTGAGTCATTGCAATTCAACGGAAAGGAAAGAAACACCGTCATGTTGCTCAGAGATGCAAAACAGTGCTGTGTCTGGAGTTATTTTTGTTGGTGAAATAGAGCAAAAACAGGCTCTCTTAATACTAACTTGTTTATTGAACTGTTATAAAATCACATTTGTAATCATGATGATTTTTGGAGCAGAAAAAAAAAAAATGGCGCTCGATCTTTGTGTGATATTGTTTAACTATATGAAATGATAAAAATATATACATTTTCTGCCCCCATATCTTGAATTTTCTGATCATTCTTCTTGCATTTTAATACTGAATCATGCAGTGAAAGAACGCACTCGCACGTGCACTAGTCCAACCTACCAGACTTCTTTACGTAATGCATGTGTGCACTCTGTGTCTTTTGTTTGATTTTTGCAATATAGCCTACTCGATAATGTCAAATCGCACATCGTATTATTATTACTGATATAGCCTACGTGAAGGTTGATGTTACATATTAATCGGTTAATGAACCAAAATATATTTCATGTGTAGGCCTATTCCTTTTTTATGTAGCCTATTTTATTCTGTTGTGTCCATTCACAAACGCATACTAACGCATAATGGTGAATCGCCATTGCAACTTACCTATGATGAATTTACAGCTGAGCGCAGTCATTTCACATATATTTTTTACAGATTTTATTTTGGCAAGTATTTAACTATACTGCCAGAGAAAACCGTTGGATTTTGCAACAGACATGCAACTCATTGTCTCCATGCAGTTAATTAATTAAACCATCAGTATCGGCCCTTTTCATGCTATTTCCGATATGCCGATGGCTCTAAATTAATCAAAAATCGGCCGATACATCGGTGCATCCCTACTTTTAAGTCTATTATGCTCACCAAGGCTTTATTTGAGCAAGTAGACAGAAAAAAACAGTGATATTGTAAAATAACTTTTCTATTTGAACATACAGTGGTGGCCAAAATTATTACAAAACTAGTATTTTCACCAGCTAAAAAATGGTTTTAAGTCAATTATTTCTATCTTTTGCTGTAGTGTGTCAGTAAGAAATAGTTTACATTTCCAAACATTAATTTTGCCATTAATTGTAATAATCCAGTGAGATTTTTTTTTGTTTTTTTTTGCACAAGGAGTCTGACAACTATGGTGGCCGAGAAGTGCAAAACAAATCACAATTCTGAAAACAAAATAAATTAAAAACGCAAATGGAAATCCAAAAAACAAAATAACAATTCAGAAAACACAACAACAATTCCGAAAACATTATATCAAGTCAGAAAACAACGACAAATCAGACAAACCGGAAGAGGTAGGTATAGTTTGAGTCAGCGCCATTGGTTTGAGAATAGATTACTCACCGATGACTGGACGAGACATCTGTCAATCAAGGTACAAGAAGAATAGTAAACTAGCTGTAGAAAGTTCGATGATGTTTAACCCTCTGGGGTCGACAAACGCGGATACGCGTTTTGTGGCAGATTTTCCTGATAAGGCCGAAATGAGCTTGAATTACTCTGCCATTTTTGATCGTACAGATAAGAGCAATACACCATTCGAATCTGTAAGGGGTCTACTTTTATTTGTATACACTCATTATAACAACTAAACTTTGTGCTTTTGAAGGATAAAGAAAACAAACAGGGTGCGCTCTCTGCCTTCGTCTCCGCGAGCTGCTTTTAGAAACGCATCACTAAAATGAACTGTAACTCAGCAAATACTCAACACACAGACATGAGAGTTATATCTATAGAAAGCTTGAAGTGTCTATTTTTCAATGAAGTTAGTCATGTCAAAAACAAACATTCTGTGATAAAGTAATCCGTATGAAACCAACACGATGTTCAGTCTTTCCCGTCTAACTCATTATCTTTAATGCGATCCCGCCCCCTCGCGGCTCGCGCCGTTCATATGTAAATATCCACGTGAGACACGTGCGCATGGAAACGCCCAACATAAACAAAGCGTGAGAAGTTCGTTCATCGTGGCTACTGTCCGTTTCTGCAAGAAAACGCGCTGAGTAAAGACTGGATTTCCCTCAAAAGAAGAACAAGATTTCATCCAGAAGAGAAGATCAATCTGATGAGTAAGTAATGTTTCTTTTTTGCATTAGTTAACGTGTTATTGTGACATAAACAAGAACACATTACTAGTTAGGTTGTTCCCAAACTACAACATGATGAATGCTACGCATCTAGGAATGTTTAGACCATGTTTATTATTAATAATCTGTTCACAAATATATTTTAATAGCGTACTAAACGATAACAATTACTTCTCAAATATAAAATATCCTTTTTTTTTATAGTACAAAGTACATCCTTTTATAGTACAAAGCATGCGTGAGTCTATGGCTCCAGAATCAAACCTTAGGCAACTATAAAATCATACATGATGTTCAGTATGGCTATATGACTACAAAATCATAGTTGGGTTTTTCCCAAACTATAATTCCTGACTACAATGTTTGAAATTGAGTAAAACATTTTGAATATGATAGGCAGTTCATTGTATTTAAATTTCTTACAGTGCGATGTTTTCATGCTCTATATAAAACAAAGGTAATATGAATGTACACTGTAACATGATGAATGCTACGAATCTAAGTATGTTTAGAACATGTTTATCATTATTAGCCTACTCTGTTCAAAAATAGATTTTAATAACGTGCCAAACAATAATAATTAGTTTCTCAGACATAAAATGTTTTTGTTCTTACGATAGTACAAAGCATGCGTGAGTCTATGGCTACATATATACAGATGCTCGTGATATTAACATGTTCACAAATGTTTTTTTTTTTTGTTTTTTTTTTTGGTTGTTTGTATTTTATTGAATCAGACACCTGCACCACAGATGAATCCTGCTGACTTTCAGTCTCTTCAAACTGTTTTCCTCTGAGAGCACTGTACCAACATCAGATATTCAACTACACTGATATTCTATGGTAAAACAAGCTTGACTACTGATTGTTTTTTTCTTCTTGAATCCATGGAAAGAAGCAGAAACACTTAAATAAAACAAGTAAATATCAGGTATGATTTACTTGTTTCACTTGTTGAACAGAATCTGTTGCAGAAATGACTCAAAGTCTGTTCACATCTCTGTGGTTAGATCAGTGTGCACAATAATGTGTCTTTGACCTTCATTATGTATGTTTTGATTATACTGTGTTGTAAATAAAATACAAATAATTAAAAAAAACAAAAAAACATTTTTTTCAATCTCCTCACATTCTCTTTTACCTGCCTCAAAGTCACAGTCACACTAATGGGCCATTAGGGGAGGGCCCTTTGTCTCTCAGGTGAGAATCACTTAATATTCAAGACCATTGCCACTCCCTCGCATATAGGCTTTTGATCACAAAACATGTCTTTAAAAATTTAAATCAATATATTGTTTTCTGTGAGTGAGTAAACAAGCTGATTATCACATAATTTTGAAGCAAAAATTCTAGGCTACAAGATCCAGTTCTCAAAAGTCTTGTAAACAGATGTTCTGTATGTGTTTTATGGCCTTATTTCAGTGACTTCAAAATTTTAGTTTTTCACTAACCACGCATAAACGTTGCCTTCTCAAAAACACAATCATGTACATAAGTGCTGCTAACATATTATTATAGTCCAGTTTGTGCAGTTTACAGTGTTATTAGACTTTAGCCATTTATATTTTTATAAGTAACTGAAAAAAGCACAAATGTCAGGGCATGTCGAAACTTCTCCAGGCCCCCAAAACCCCCTCAGACCCCAGAGGGTTAATTCAGTTTAAATGTATTGTATGAATTGCCCTTACTATGGAATAAAAAATATGCAAGTATTTACAACACTGTACTCTGTATGATATTACCTTTGAATCAGAATACAAAAAACTAGTTAACCCCCTGGGGTCGGCTGTTTCGCCGGTGAGACAGGCTCATTTTTTTTCTTATCAGTGTGAAAGACATTAAAAATACTCCGTCGATTTTGGTCATACAGATAAGTGTTATACATCAATTGAAACTTTGAAGTATCTATTTTTTTTTCGGGTACACTCACAAAAAAAAAAAAAAAATGTTGTGGTTTTGGAAAATAAAGAAAACAAACAGGGTGTGCTCTCTGTCTTCTCCGTCTCAGCGAGCTGCTTTTAGAAACGCATCACTAAAATGAACTGTAACTCGGCGAAATCTCAACACGGAGACATGGGAGTTATATCTATAGAAAGCTTGAAGTGTCTACTTTTAAATGAAATAAGTCTTTTCGAAAACAAATATTCTGTGATAAAGTAATCCGTATGAAACCAACACGATGTTCAGTCTTTCCCATCTAACTCATTATCTTTAATGCAATCCCGCCCCCTCGCGACTCGCGCCGTTCATATGTAAATATCCACGTGAGACACGTGCACATGTAAACGCCCAACATAAAGCGCGAGGAGATCATTCATCGCGGCTACTGTTCGTTTCTGCAAGAAGACGCGCTGAGTAAAAGCTGGATTTCCCTCAAAAGAAGAACAAGATTTCATCCAGTAGAGAAGATCAATCTGATGAGTAAGTAATGTTTCTTTTTTGCATTAGTTAACGTGTTATTGTGACAAACAAGAACACATTTACTAGTTAGGTTGTTCCCAAACTACAACATGATGAATGCTAGGCATCTAAGAATGTTTAGACCATGTTTATTATTAATAATCTGTTCACAAATAGATTTTAATAACATGCTAAACAATAATAATTAGTTTCTCAGATGTAAAATATCCTTTTTATAGTACAAAGCATGTGTGAGTCTATGGCTACAGAATCATATCATAGGCTACTATAAAATCACACATACTAGGCCAGTGCTTCCCAAACCTGTCCTGGAGGACCCCCTGCCCTGCACCTTTTGTATGTCTCCCTTATCTAACACACCTGATTACACTCATCAGCTCGTTAGTAGAGACTGCAAGAACTAAATTGGGTGTGTCTGATTAGGGAGACATACAAAATGTGCAGGGCAGTGGGGCCTCCAGAACAGGTTTGGGAAGCACTGTACTAGGCTATATGACAACAAAATCATAGTTGGGTTTTTCTCAAACTATAATTCCTGACTACAATGTTTGAAATCGAGTAAAACATTTTGAATATGAAAGGCAATTCATTGTATTTAAATTGATTACGGCACGATGATGTTTTCATGCTCTATATAAAACAATAAAAGTAATATGAGTGTGCACTGTAACATGATCAATGCTACGAGTCTAAGTATGTTTAGAACATGTTTATTATTAATAGCCTACTCTGTTCAGAAATAGATTTTAATAACATGCTAAACAATAATAATTAGTTTCTCAGATATAAAATGTCTTTTTTTATGATAATACAAAGCATGCGTGAGTCTATGGCTACAAAACCTACAGATGCTCCTGATATTAACATGCTCACAAATGTTTTTTTTTTTTTTTGGTTGTTTGTATTTTATTGAATCAGGTACCTGAACCACAGATGAATCCTGATGACTTTCTTCAAACTGTTTTCCTCTGAGAGCGCTGTACCAACATCAGATGTTCAACTACACTGATATTCTATGGTAAAACAAGCTCCTTGTCTACTGATTATGTTTTTTTCTTCTTGAATCCACGGAAAGAAGCAGAAACACTTAAATAACACACGTAAATATCAGGTATTATTTACTTGTTTCACTTGTTGGACAGAATCTGTTGCAGGAATGACTCAAAGTCTGTTCACATCTCTGTGGTCAGTGTGCACAATGTGTCTTTGACCTGCATTATGTATGTTTTGATTATACTGTGTTGTAAATAAAATACAAATAATTTAAACAAATCATGTTTTAAGTCTCCTCACATTCTGTCTTACCTGCCTCAAAGTCACAGTCACACTGATGGGCCATTAGGGGCCATTAGGGGAGGGCCCTTTGTCTCTCAGGAGAGAATCACTTAATATTCAGGGCCATTGCCACTCCCTCGCATATTGGCTTTCAATCACAAAACATGTCTTTAAAAATTTAAATCAATATATTGTTTTCTGTGAATGAGTAAGCAGAATGATTTTCACATAATTTTGAAGTAAAATTCTAGCCTACAAGACTGATTACTCAAAAGTCTTATTCAGAACTATTTAGTGTGGGTTTTATGGCCTTATTTCAGCTACATTTTTTCCCCCAAAACTTACTAACCACGCATAATATTTTTTCTCTAAAAAAATGCAAACATGTACATCCATCAGGGTCACATATTATTGTAGCACAGTTTGTGCTGAATACAAACAAATTACATGTTGGTCAATAGTATGTTTTAAGTAGCTGAAATAAGCACAAATATCAGGGCATGTCAAAACATCTCAAGGGCCCCAAAATCACCTCAGACCCCAGGGGGTTAATGCTATAATACAGTGTCTAATACAGCGTCTATGGGAGTGACGGTAAATTTGCCATAGTTCTCTCTTCTGACTGCCGTTATCATCAGTATCTCTTTCATTTTTTTTCTTTCTTATATTTTTTTTAATGTCGTGAAAACACTATCGAGGGTTTTTCCTTTTGTTATTTGAGCAAATAGGAATGCAAAAAAAAAAAAAAAAAAAGAGAGGTGTGTTAAATTAGGATTTTTTTTATGTGGGGTGGAGAAAATTTAACGGGGAGAATATAAATACAAAATATTAAGAGTTGAACAGTCTTTTTATAATGAAAATTAAACGAATTGAGTTATATCCAACAGTATTAATACAGTTTAAAAGTAGAAAACGGACTTATTGAAAATGCAAACTGATTCTCTGCCAGTAGGAGGTGCTTTTGGAACGGTTTCCCTTGCAACAGCTGTACACAAAAGCTGCGCGGCTCTCATAAACGCTACTTTATCAGGCAGTATTCAGGCATTATAATTTAGATGAGATGAAAATGACATTGAACATTTGAGAAACGCCCCCTTTTTGGTCCTCAGAGACCTATACTTGGATTTGTCATTGTGTTTTCTGACTTATTTTGTTTTCAGATTTGTTGTGTTTTCTGACTTGTTATAATGTTTTCGGAATTGTTGTTGTGTTTTCTGAATTGTTATTTTGTTTTCAGAATTGTGATTTGTTTTGCACTTCTCGGCCACCGTAGACAACAGCCAGTGCTCCACACAGAGATCTGATCTCGTCATCATCCAGTCTGTCTGGAATGACATGAAGAAACAGAACAAACCGAGACTGACTAAATCCAGAAGAACTGTGGTAATGTCTCCAAGATGCCTCAAGAAACCTACCTGTATGGCCAGTTTGGCCACCGCTGTATTTTCAAATTGAATTTATTCATGTGACAGCAAAGTCTTCATTGTCAAATGAGCCTTCAGAAATCATTCTAATATGCTGATTTGGTGCTCTTACTATTATCAATGTTGAAAACAATTGTGTTGCTTAATATTTTTGTCAAAACCATTAACCACTTTTTAGAAAGTTGAAAATCACAGCATTATATAGTAATTTTTTGCAACATTGTCTTTAGTGTCACTTTGATCACTTTAATGCAGTCTTGCTGATAAAAATTATTATTTTCTTTCAATTTTCATCTATATTATACAACATGCCTGCTACTCCACACCTCCAAGTGCATTTCTAACAATCTGATGAACTATTTGCACAGCATATCCAAGTGATTATGCTCCATATCATTGGCATCAAATTGATTTCAGATATGCAGTCTTTCAGCTCTTTCATCTCTTTGCCAACAGGACAACATTAGGAGAATTTTACGACGGGCAACGTGGGCTCTTTAAAGCGGAGCTATTCTTGTCACACTGCATGCAGGCTTCTGCTTATTTCTCTTTGTGAGCTACACAGCTGGTAGTGGAATGAAAATAAACTGATGTTGTATAATCTATGGCATAAGAAAAAAACCCAATAAGAGGCCTGTTGGCAGTGGCTGAACACCAGATTTATAGCTTGACAGTGATGCTTGTAACTTAGTGGAGTGGGAGGCAAAGCTAAGGGTTCTCCATCTTCTAATGAACCATGTCATGTGAGACAACCTAATAAGCATAATGCAGAGTCTAGAAATTCAAAGCCTGCACAGGGCAAATCAGATTTCACCCCTCTGTCAGCCCTGGCATCCTAAGCCTCAACAAACGTCCATCACAGAGTTAGAATGGCAGCGTTGCTTTCAATTTAATTAACTCTCCACTTCATGGACTTATGATTAATATTTTCTCATCCATAATGCAAAAACTGGGCTCAATGCTAAATATGACAGCATCATTTACACTGGTAACGGAGAGTGGCATGTTTATTCATTTATTTTAAAGGTGCCACTATATGTAAATGCTGCCTGTCATGCACAATACTCCAGGATTTTTTATCATTTATATTTTTATCATCCCACTTTAAGAAAAGTCCAAATTAAGTTTCCCACTCTAAATGTTCAATAATTTCCACAGACCTGTAACTTGACTTCTACCCATCTTTTCAGTGTCAGACTAAATAAATGGACTCATCTCAGCTGTTCTGCTGTACGAATGTGTGGATGCACCTGGGCTGCAGACAACTGTCATGGGTCATTGGAGGATGTGTGTGAAAACACACCAGCTTCACCCAATTCGCTAGGAGCATCAGCTGTAGGTATGTGACTTATAAATTATTTTTGCACCATTTAGGACACAACAGAAAGTTTTGGACAGTAAAATGCTCAGACAAAAACAACGTATGCAAGAAATAGTGGTATGATCCACAAATGAACATTTTAATATATTTTAACACAAGACACTACTATATATTTTAAGCTACAAAGTAGGGCTGTTCAATTAATCGAAATTCGATTTCTCCCTCCAACGATTAGGAAAATACAGTAATCGAGATAAAATGATTATTTCGCCCCGTTCCGCCCCCTTTCCAGCGGTGCACTTTCGTTCCTCCATAAAAGCCCAATTTCATGTGCAAATCAGTAAAATTATGTCACGAGACTTTTGCAAAATGGTACGTGCTTGATTTGTTTAAGTTGATTAAATTTATGTTTTTAAAAGCGTAAAAGAGAACTTGCGCTTCCTCGGGAAGATTACTGTGTATGCGCTCAGAGACGGAACAGAACACGGACATTTAAAGTCCGTGTAAAGTCAATTTTGAGAATTGTTTGTAAACGCATTATAAATGTTAGAAATGCATTGCTGAAACATGTTACAAAGACTGTGAACTAAGTAGTACTTAATTGTGGAGTTATACCGTTAAACATTTTTTCACCATTTTTGTGATCAGGCGGGGCTAAATCATGACTCGATGACGCAATAGAGCCACCGAGCACCGCCCCTCCCACAACACTATAAGAGCTGTGTTCGACTTGAAGCAGCACTGACTGCACAGACCGATCGCTGTGTGATATCAAAGTACAGTGAGAGCTATAGAGAGCAGACACTCATGTTTTCGAATCGCTCTCACGGTACTTTGATGTCAAACACTGACCATTCATTCGAACACACATAACTAGAGCGCATCATGGTTCACGGCTCAATCGTGAGTTACTGTCATTACCGTTAGTTACTACAGCCTACAGTTTGCTCTCTAGCTATGCCTTCGTCACGTTAATACCTGGTTGCCATAATTTACAAAACAACTGAGCTCAGTCTCCATATTTAAATTAAGCTGCTAGAGGAAGACAGTTGAGAGGGCAGCTTTCCCGTGAGTGGGCGTGGTTTCAGCGCCGCCAGTGGACACGCCCCCAGCATTTGAGAGCAGAGGATACGGCTTATTTTTTAAAGATTTTGATACCTTATTTTATTTACTTGGCGGTTTTTTTAGCATTCAAATTTGGCTGGGTGGTTAATAACACTTGTTTCTGTGGTGTGACAAACTCAGAACACACATTTAATATTGACTTTACACAGACTTTAAATTCATCTTTTAGTGCCTAAACGGCCAAATACACGCAAAAATGTGTCAAAATGCGGCGCTTAGTGAATATTCACATAAACCCTCGTCGGTTATGTAATAAATGAACGTAAAGTGTTGAGAATGAAAATACATGTGACAGTAAATTGGATCCGTGCGGCTCTTAAAGTGACAGCAGTCTAATATTCCTGCTGCTGACTGTGTGCTTAATATTAATCAAACAAAAGACAAAGACAAAAATCACACACTGCTCTTGAGTGAAGGACATTAATTCTTATATTGAAGACTATGCTGTTTTATTTTACATTAGGTTATTCAATTTCTCTAGAAGGTTGTTAACTGAATATAGCTACTTTAGACTTGCATTAAAAAAAAAACTTAAAAGCACAGTTTGTTTCATTTGTATCTTTTTTATTCTATTGTATTCTTTTGATTTTTTATTACTGGCATTGCATTCCTTTGTTTTTTTTTAATATTGGCAGCTTAATTATTTTCAATAAATTTTTTTTAATTTTGAGGAACTTTTTTGTTGTTGTTTTTTTAACTAGTTACTCTGATATTCCACTGTGGTATTGAGAATTGTGACATTTCGCTGGTCTCTAAAATGTAGATGTCATAGCAACATTATTTACAGAAGAAAAAAAATTAGATATATAATTAGAGGTCGACCGATAGTGGATTTTACCGATACCGATAGCTAGGTTGGACCATACTGGCCGATACCAATTAATCAATCGATAGTTTTTAAAATAGATACTGAAAGAAAACTAGTGCTTTACTATTTAAAAAAATAAAAAATAAAAAAAAGCAGTAGCAGTACTGAACCATACTTTGTAAATGAATAAAAATATTAATATTATTTATTATGTTGATCATTAAAGTTATTTAATAGTTTCCTAATGTTAAAAGAAGAAACTTCAAAATTTAAAATTGTAGCCTAGTAGCTAATAGTGAATGTTGAAATGAACACACTCTAACAAGGAACAATACTTCAACAGTTTTCATTAATGCTAGGAATGGACTCTTATTGTTAAGTATTACCATTTAATTTCAACAGTCATGCTTAAAGATGGCCATCTTTAAATATCTACACAAGGTCATAGCATTAAAATTACATACATATGGATATTGTATGTGTACTCGCACACTTTATTTGTTTCTATTTTTTAACACTTGATAATTATCTAATAATAACAAAAGAAAAAAGAAAAGTCACACACCGGGCAAAAGCGCAGCCCTGCGTCTAGAACTCAGAGGTATCACACACACAAACACCAGACGCTTTGCGTTCAATTCAAGTGGCGGTCTAAAACAGTTTATTTAATCACCAAACGGACATAAGTTTGCTTTAAGAATGAACAATGTGGCATAAATGAGTTTGAAGTTCGGTGTTTAAAAAAACAGAGCAAACGGAAAGAAAAAGCGCGATCTATTACAGCTCTATATGAAATATACAGACTTTATTAGAGCCACAGAAAGACAAAGGTTTTGCTGAAAAATGCACAATACATAATTTATAGCCTAGGGTGAAGTCATTAGAAAACTATGTGAATGGCGCTCTGTTCCGCAGCAGGATTTTCTGTCAGCTGTATTTAAATGTGTGTTTGAAGTTTCCCGCTCTGTGCAGTGCGCAGTGTCATGTGTCAAAATAAACAACACGTGCTGTCAGTGATTTCCGCCTCTAAAGGCCGCTCTCCTATCGGCATGGATTTTTGCCGATAACCGATAGTTGCGGCAATCAACTATCGGTGCCCGATGAATCGGTCGACCTCTGTATATAATTATAATTATCTATATATCACAATCTTTAAATAAATCTTTCATATAAAGTTTTGGTCATATGGCCCACTAATAATCGTTTTAAGTCATCGTGATTACAATATTGAGCAAAATAATCGTGATTATGATTTTTTTCTTAATCGAGCAGCCCTACTACAAAGCATGCTTTCACTTTCCTTCTACTGTATTCTCTAATAGTCAACACACATACCATAAGAATGGCAAATGTGGGTAATCTTAGGTGCCAACCAAACACAGATTTGCTTTGCAAAGTTAATGCATAAAGTTGATGGAACTCCAACTGCTTGGTCATGATGCAAATCATCTAGACTTCATATTGAGCTGTTCAAAAACTAACTTTGGAATCAGGATCAACTAGAAGCAATCTTTAGGATGCTATAACATTCATAAACTCAAGACAAGAAAAGGCAAGACTAAACCTGCTGGAGCACCAATCAGCATTCATAGATTTCACTTCAGCTGAAGTCTATTATTTGTCTAATTATCTCTTACCTGCCTTACACTGAGCACTATGATGCAGGGCTCCAGACTGCGACTAAAACGGTCGCATTTGTGACCAAAAATATTAATTTGCGAGTGAAGTTTTTGCTGAGGTCGCCACTGGCGACTATGTATATTTACATGTTATGACTTAAAATTTTTTCCTGATTGTTTTGCGATCACATCTTTTGTTATGTTCACGTATTAAACTGAGACGATGCACATCAAAGTTTTAATGGAAAAAAGTTTCAAACAGTCCTCATCTCTGCCGCACAGCAGCATTGACGGCATACCTGCTAAACGCTGCTCAGTTGTGCAGCGTGAGAGAGATCAAAATGCAAAGTGAAAGTGCAGAAAAGCAGTGTCTATTTCGTGCACAATTTGAAGAAACTTCAACAGATAAAGCTGTCAGCTGTGTGGATATTGGCAATATCGTTAACAATTCCCGTTTATAATCATTACTAATAGCCTATCGCTTCTTGTTATCAAGATCTTAGGCTGTGTTATTCATGCGTGAACTTCATATTAGCCTGTCTGCAGCGCACTTGCCGTCCAGTAAATCACAATAATCTCAGCATTAACATTCTTCCAAATTCATACAATAAATATAGTTTGGTGCCCTTTAATGCGGCAGGCGCAATCGTTTTAGCGCCGCAGTTCAGGCGGCAAGTGAACCCATTATATCTTTCTCTAATATAGTACGAAATGAACGTGAATTAACATCAAAAAGGTAGGCTATTTTATAAGAGAGCCTATAGTACAACTTACTGAAATGTGTCATGTAATCGCTCATTCTGCGTCAAACTGCGGAAAACGTGTAAAGCTTGTAAACAATATCACGTAACAATACATTTAGGCTACCTCAGAATAACCATTGGGCATCCATAAGCTCATCAGTCAGCTAGAAAAATAACTATAAAGAGGAGCATTTTGCTATATTTATTCGCTATTGCATATTAATATTTTTACTTAACCTGTTGTCTACATGATAAAAAAAAAAATGCAAGAATGAAAGCTAAAGATAAAATTCAACACGTCCTATAAAATTGCATGTTAATAATGAAGAAAAACGACTGGATGTGTGAGAGATTTGATAACATATAGGATGCATTGAGGAGGAGCCCAAACTAACACTGTAAAAAGCGATCAGCTGACTTTTCTTAAAAAAACTGATGAAACCCAGGGCTCACAAAATCGCTAGCCCGACGTCCCGGGGTTATTGCGTTTTCCAGTCTGGCTACCAAAATGTGTCACTGCCCTGCCCGACGGGCTACCTTAAATACAAGGGCTCCCACGGGTCCTTAAAAACTCTCAATTTACTTGTATAAAATGTAATGGCATAAAAAGTTGTAAATACGTAAAATAGTATAAGAAAAGTCTTAATTACAATTGCAAGAGGTCTTATAGTTGGGGACGGAAAGACAAGAATCGATACAGCTGGATTAAACTTTGCTGCACCTTTTAAAGTCAAAACGCGGCGCAGATGTCTGTGAGTGTGTCTCTGAAGGGAACTGTCTGTCCTCAGAAACGTGTCGTTGGCATTTTCATTTCATCTTGCTGCCTATAAAATGCCTGATAAAGCAGCGTATATGAGCGCGGTGCTGCTTTGTGTACAGTTGTTACTGGAGAAGTCGTAATATTTGCTCCTAAAGAGAGTGAATTTGCATTTCCAGTGTGCCTAACTTATGTTCAGATCAATGCGAATATCGACCCATGTTTTTATGCAGCAAACAGAGTTGTAAATGTGAAAGAAGATAATGTGCCTTCTAAAAATCTAAACAATTAAGACAGTAATATTTATGTTTTAAATTAATATAATATTTTGACTTGTCCCTTTTCATAAAAATGGTTTAAAAGCTGAAATGCCATTTTATAAGATTTTTTTTTTGTGTGTGAGAACTTGTATCTAAACTGTAAATCATGTCATTTTATGGCATAAAATGTTACCCAGACGTTGTCCAACCCCACTCATACAGTATTCATTTTACTTGTGCAGCTCTTAAAAAGGTTCATAAATTGCCTTAAATTGATTTTTTAAAATTCTGCAGATACCCTGTAAATAGTGAAATAAAATTATTTCATTGATATTTGTGTATTGAAAATGTTTTTGATTGACATTTAGACTTATCTGATTTTCTATATTTAAAAAAAAAAAATGGTCTTTTTTATTTGGGCTAATTAAATTAATTTTCAGGCTACCAAAATCTGAAGAGTACCTGCCCAAAGGGCTACCAGGGATTTTGAAATTTTGCGAGCCCTGAAACTCATTGCCTTAAAATTATTAAGTAAATAAACTTAATGCATAATTAAAGAAATACATTGTGAACTTGACAATTCTGAGTTACACTGACAAATAACAGTTTGAAAATGTGTTGTGTTCACGTTTTATTTAAGTTGGACTAACTTTACTTTATTAAATTGCAATTACAATTACTAAAAGTGTACACTCAATGGCCAAGTGATGCTTATGGTCCATGATATTGGTACAGATTGTGTGTAATAAACAATTCTTTGTGACTGTATATTTCAAGTTGGAAAAGACGTTTAGTTCCCACTTTAAGTGAACCTTAGTTCCCCGGTCAACTACAAGATGGATTAAAATGCTGATAAAGGTCAAGAAAAGATTAGACATAAACACGACAGTATGATTGAAATGTCAAAATGTTAAAAAAAAATAAATAAATAAAACGTTTATTCAGCGGATCAGTGTAAGAGTTTGATCAAATGTACTAAATACCCTGCTGAGTGCTGAGTTACTGTATCTTTTCGTTCAATAGTGTATCTGTGCCAATAAAAGAACTTTGCTACAGTTTGTTGTTACATATAAATGAACAGTTCACCCAAAAATAAAAATTTTGTCATTGCTTACCCTAACGTCATTATCTACATTTTGAAGAATGTCTCTTTTCTGAGCAATTACAATGAATTTCGCCTCAAGATATCAAGCCTCAACAGAATGCATTAAAAAGTATTAAAGGTGCCCTCAAGACTCATGCAGTATATTCCAAGTCTTTTGGAGTCATATGATAATGATTATATGAGGGACAAAACAAAATTCAAATCATGATTCACTGAAAATCTAGTCATCCACCATTGCTCCACCTGAGCGTTTGAGAGAAGTAGCGATGCCCAATTCATGAAGAAACAAATCACTGAGACAGAATTCCTAATCAACTGGACAGCAAGGTTGCCCAATTCACAATATGAATATTTTAAAATAAACAAAATATATTGTCTATATATGTATTGTCAACATTTTTAAAACAATAGCATTATACTTTCAAATACTTTTTTGCTTCAAATAAATGTTTGTAATACCGTGACTCACTTTGCAGCTATTTGGTTTGGTTCATGGTATATAACTGTTTAACTAAGATTTTATTTATAAAAATCCCTATGAAAATACCATTGCCGCTGAAAAAGTGGGTAGGCACTGTTGCACTCTATTATCAGTCCTTCCAGGATTTCGCGATTCTGCGATCGCTGAATTTATCGCAAAATCAAGCAAACTCCGCAATTTTCGCAAGAGCTCGCAAATTTTCGTAATTACAAGCAAATTTCCGCAGATTTTGGGCTTACACGTGTCCTGTAACGTCATCGCAATGCGCATTCAGTCAAAGAAAGGTTGTTTCTTAATTACAAAAATGGAATGAACCGCCTTGCGTTCTCATCATGACCGATTTACTAGAGCTGCATTGGACAAATGAGCCAAAAGGGGAACTAATCCACGATACGTGGCGCAGACAGTTTATCTGCTCGGGCCTCGATCACGCGACACCGTTATACACAGCTCTGGGAGATACAGTGATGAAAGTAGTCGAATTCACCGCAGAATCAGTAACATCTCTGTCAAATCTTGTGAGAAGCATTCGGTGTAGAATTCTGTTAAAGCTACGGATATCAGAACAAACGCCACTGATGTGGAAACCAGGAAAAACATCTTTCAGAAAACACAAATCTCCACCATTCACCATGGATTTAACATAACTACAGGAACAACTTGTGGCAGAAATGGTCTAATGTCTTCAATTACACAACACAACCTTTCCCAGCACTTCAAAGCTTTAAGTAACCAAATTTGAAAGTTATTTTTAATGTGATGACATTATTTGTTCATCCTTCATGTTGCCTCCATTTATAAAACTAAGTTTCATAATGTAGGAAAGCAAACACTTATTTAAAAATAAAAAATACATTAAATTACCACTATATGGCTGCAGAGACTTATAGGCTTATTAGCCATTTCCACTCCCTAATATATATATTTTTTGTATTTATTAAATTATAATTAGACATTATGAATGACAGTAATAAAAGTTAGTTTTATCTGCATCTCAACTACCCAGACAGCACAAGTAAATCTGTAAAACGTCTGCTAAAGATCTGGGAAACATCTGTCTTGTAATCTGATAAACGTCTCAGAAGCAGTTTTACATGCATTCTAATAAATCTCTATTTGACATCTGAAAGGAAACGTCTTGGAGATGTATTGCAGATGAGCAAATACCCTAAAAAATATATCTTGCATATGTACATGCAGACAACAAATAGACATCTCCGAGATGTACATGTGCGATTAGGGTGAGTGCTTTAAGGTCAGGTGCTGGTGCCACCTTCTGTAGAACTTAATGACACTTGTGCTGGTGTCCTCAAATATTAGTCTGGAGCCCTATGGTTCTCGAAGTCAGAAAAGTCATAATGTTAGAACAATGTTGTCTGTGGTATATTTTCACTGCAAAACAATAAGAAATGCTGCAAATATCACTGCAAATTTTGAGAAAAGCCGCAGCAAAATCAGTCATTTTAGGCTGCAAAAATCAGAAAAAAAGTTCCGCGAAATCCTGGAGGTATTATGGTTTAATGGAGGTGAGGATTACAAATAAAATCTGTCTCACACAAACCTATCATACGGTTTCAGATGACATGAAGAATAGCGCATAATGATTACTCTGATTATATTTCATAGCTGTTTCTGCATCCATTTGAGGTTTGACATCTTCACTTTCTATTTAATGTCAATGCACGGCAACAGCATTCTTCAAAATCTCTCCTTTGTTGTGTTTCAAACAAGTATGGAATGACATGAAGGAGACTACAGAATCAAATTTTCATTTGTGGGTGAACTATTACTTCAAATAAGTTGATCATGCAATGCAAACTGTCTTATAGCACTCTCATTCCTAATGTCTTGTGGTGTGTTGTAAAGAAGACAACAGCAGCAGACTGTCTCAAACCCTAATGAGCTGCCCACCTAAACAGCATTTCTGTTCATCATAGGCGCGTTCCAATCGATTCTATTAAGAATCGAACGTGCATGAGGTCCAAAAAGGCTTTCTAGGGCAGGTAGGCAGCTCACTAATGTTTGAGACTGAACCGCAGTCTTACCCAGCTTTGCCCGAGACTCTTCCAGCTTCTGAATCTGGTTCTCAATAAACAGCATCGCCACTCCAAACGCCATAACAGCCAGCAGCTGGAACTTGGGTGGCATCATGATCCTCAGGAGCCCCATCAAAGTATCGGATGATTATCTACATGTCATGCCGTAAAATGTGAATGAGAAGCTCGGATCAATCCGTTACTGGAGCAGTAATATCGACTCCGGACAGATGATCTCGATTACGCGCAGAGAACACAGTAAAGTTACGGATGTAGTAACTGAATACATCAGTGCACGCAAGGGCATTTCGGACGCTCATATGTCAGCAGAAGGTGGTATTCTGATAAAACCGGGGACGCTTGACTCTTGGTTTTAGTTGTTGCACATCAGTGCAGCTCCAGTCGTCCACTGCTCTCCTGCGTCACTCAACACTGGGATTTTATTCCTCCTCGGACTCAAATGAAGCGAGTGGAACGGGACGGTGCTTACAGCGCCTTCTATCGGTTTGGAGATTGACATGAGCCAAGTCTTTCCCATTGCTTGGCTCAGTGAAAGACTTAGCTCATGAATATTAATACGCTTACGTTACTGGATCTCCTTGGGATTGCCACAAGTACACCTAACCTTATTAATATTCATGAGCTAAATGCTGTGCCAAAGTCTGTGGTTGAGACTTAATGTAAAAAACAATGGATTAGATACCTTTTTTCCATTTTATATTCTGATCAATTGCATTTTGTATAATTGTATATTTTTGTATATTTTGTATAATTGTATATTTTTCCATTGTGTGAAAATATTTTATGTAAATATATACTGGCCTTCAATGAATCTTCTTTCTGGCTGAGTTAATGTCTTGTTAAAAGTTTGTTTTATTCTTATAAAAAAAAATCAACAATCTATTAATTTGGCCTTTTGAGTTATATTAAGTTATAAGTTATATGTAGCCTACCTGTATGTTAAGTTATATTAAGTAAGACAAAGGTGTGAACTTTTATGCATTTTATCATTCATTGTAATTTTAACTGTGAAATACTGTAAAAATGCGAAGGGAAAAAAACTCTTAATAGGTTAACAGTAAGCTTCTATACATACAGGGAAAACTGTAAAAGATCTAATGGCAAATCAAATTATAATTTACAGTAAAAACTGTAAATCGATATTCCCAGAATTTCCTGTGGGACATTTCACAATTGAAAGTATTTTGTTTGAATAATTATGTTTCTTAATAGTTTTTGTTATCAGTTATGCACTTTTTTTTTTTTTTTTTTTTTTTTTTTTTTTTTAATGAGAATAAGAAAGAGCTTTATTGTCAAGTATTTTGGCAAAAACACACACAGGGAATATGTTTTGGAGACAGAAGAAACTTCCAGACAGAATAAGCTTCCAGATTATGTTACATCTTCTGCTGTGTAATGAATATTTACTGCATTATTTTAGTGTCATGTGTTTTACCATGATGGTGTTTTGTGTTTGCATGATCACTGCACCCTCTCTATACTAATTCTGCTTTTGGAAAAGCTACTTGTGATTAACTTTTTTGTTTTACAATTCTTCATGTGGCTTCCTCTTTTACCACCTGCATTATTATGGCGGTTGTCAGTATGTTAAAGAAATAAACGAATAAAAAAATAGATTTTAGTAGCACTGTGCGTTGATGGATTTACTGGTTTACACTGCAATTTTCTTGTTTGTAAATTACAGTTTTATACTGTAAAATTTACAGGTTGTTTTGTAAATACAAAATTTTTTTATTGTATTTTTTACAGAATTATTCTGGCAACCACAGCTGCTGGGATTTTTTTTTTTTTTTTTTTTTTTTTTAAACAACATGATTGTTTATGTACACTGAAAAAAATTATACTTTGGACCAACCTAAAAAAAAATTACTGTAATTTGTTACAGCTAAATTTATTAGTTTTCCTCAAAACTATACTTTTGATTTGGTTTAAACTTTAAAATTTAATTTGATATCAATCGAAATAGTTCTTCTGCCCAAGAGAAAAAATTACATTCACACAATATTAAAATATTTCTTATTATAGAAACCATGAATCATTTTTTTTTTTTTTTTTTTACTTTTAAACTTAAATTTTTATTTTGGAAAAACCTACTTTTTCTATAATATCCAAGTATAATTTTTACTTTGGACTAAACTAAATAAAATGCTGTAATTTTGTTACAAGCAATTTTATTAAATTTACTCAAGTCAAATTTCTGATTCAGTACAAACTATATTTTTAATAACACTTTAAACAATTTATTTTCTTTAGTCACAACTCACAAGACAAAACTTTACTTAATGTAGGTCAATATAATAAAACGTTTTGCTTTGTTACAATTTAACTTTTCCATTACATTTAGGCATTTAGCAGATGCTTCACTCAAAGCGACTTACAAATGAGGACAATAGAAGCAATTAAAACCAACAAAAGAGCAATAATATGTAAGTGCTGTGATAAGTTTCAGTTATGTATGTATGCGTTTATATGTTAATAAAAGCCTAAATTAAATCTGTTCATCATATAAAGCAATCTTATCTCTTCACAAAAAAAAAAAAAAAAAAAAAAAAAACACTCGATTCATAAGGAATACTTTTAAAACACCTTTACGACCGTATAGGATATTCTACGTTTTGGTTCCCTGAACTTTCAGTGGATGAACAGAAATCTCTCAGGTTTCATTAAAATATCTTAATTTGTGTTTCAAAGATGAACCAAAGTCTTATGGGTTTGGAACAACATGAGGGTGAGTAAATTTTCATGAGACAGAATTTTCATTTTTGGGTGAACCTAACTCTTGAAGTCTCTGTGTCCATCTGTAGAAACAAACAAACAAAGAAAGCAGGGCTTGTTTTTCATGTTCTTGCAGAGTCAAGTCAAGTCACTGTTATTTATATAGCGCTTTTTACAATGCAGATTATGTGAAAGCAGCTTTACAGTATTAAAAAAGGGAATTAGTTGAAATAGTGTGCCACTCTCCTCTGGCCAGACGAGACCAGAAGTTTAATTCTAGGCTGCAACAAAGTCAGATTGTGCAGAGGATCTGGTTCCCGTGGTCTTGTCCTGATGGCCATCTAAATGATGAGGTCTTTGGAGGGGATATGTCTCTGGAGCTCATCTAGTTGTCCTGGTCTCCGCTGATGTTCAGGGCTGTAGAGGTCACCTCTAGGTGCTGATCCACCATCTGATCTGGATACGGACTGGATCCGGGTGACTGCAGTGACCATCCGATCTGAATACTGTCTGGATCGGGTGGCTACAGTGACCTTGGAATAAGAATGAAACAGAATAATATTAGCATAGATGCCATTCTTCTTACAATGTAACAAGTACATCGGGTGTTATGGGAAGTGTTCCCGGTTCCGGTTAACCTAATTAATGCCGCCTAACAATCCTTTAACGGATTTGAATAATAGAGTTAATGTGTTAGTGTGTTATGTGTAGGCCAGGTTAAACAGATGGGTCTTTTAATCTAGATTTAAACTGACAGAGTGTGTCTGCCTCTCGAACAGTGTTAGGTAGATTGTTCCAGAGTTTGGGCGCTAAATAAGAAAAGGATCTGCCGCCCGCAGTTGATTTTGATATTCTACGTATTATCAAATTGCCAGAGTTTTTAGAATGCAGCGGACATGAAGGGCAATAATGTGATAAGAGCTCACTCAAGTACTGAGGAGCTAAACCATTCAGGGCTTTATAAGTAATTAGCAAGATTTTAAAATGTATACGGTGTTTAATGGGGAGCCAGTGCAGTGCTGACAGAACCGGGCTAATATGGTCATACTTCCTGGTTCTAGTAAGAACTCTAGCTGCTGCATATTGGACCAGCTGGAGTTTGTTTATTAAGAGTGCAGAGCAACCACTCAGTAAAGTATTACAATAATCTAACCATGAGGTAATGAACACATGAATTAACATTTCTGCATTTAACATTGAGCGCATAGGTCGCAATTTAGATATATTTTTGAGATGGAAAAATACATCAGAGCTTATCACGTTCTCAAAAGTGTCTTTTTTTCTTGCTGTGAGAGATTTTGAAAAAAAGAACTAGCTAGAATTAATAGTAGTATACACATAAATGTCTGAGATCAATACCTTAAATAACAACAGCACAATTTTCATTAAATCATCTCATACACTTTCATAATATATTAAAGAACCTTACCTTGAACATGTATGTATTGCTTTGGAATTGTCTGGATATTGGCTGGTATGGGTCTGTAATATTATGGTACAGATGGAAAAATCTCTTAGATTAATTGCAGGGTTCCCACTCTTTCATGAACACCAGATTCAAGGACTTTCAAGGACTTTTTAAAGCACCATTTATTTTATATCAAGCACCTATCAAATTCACACCCCAGCATATGTAGTGTCATGAAAGACCTTACAATATTTAACATTTCACTTACACTTAACATTTACATTAAAAATTTCAGAGTAATAATGTTTTGAATGTGTAGGTTTCATAAATTTAGACCGTTTTGAGCAGTCGTGTTCAAAGGAATCTAATGAAATCCATTGAAGTCAGTACTGGTAATATTCAAATACAATTTCTAAAATATTGATAAAATATGCATCAAACTTTTTTTTTTTTTTTTTTTTTTTTTGCTGTAGTTCTTGTACAGGATTTAAATTTGAAAGGATTTCTCAATTTTTAAATGAACAAAAAGTGGTTAAATGTTGTAATAACATGGTAAAACCTTTTAACATTAGAAATTTGCACATTCACTCAATAGAGACGTTACTCATTAATAAATAAACACAAGTCATAATTATTTTGTAAATCACTTCTTATTGTAAATCCTATTTTTTCATCTTTGACCTAGAGGAATAAGATGTTTTAATATTTCATGAACATTTTAAACCTTGCATGTGCAAATCTGCACACAAAAAAAACAAAAAACAAAAAAACATAAGGAAATAAAAAAATAAGACTTTCTATTTGCTTTTAAACTGTAAACGCTTTTCACCAAGCTGTTTTTCCAATTTTTCAAAGTTCTAGATTTTTCTCCTTAGCTCCATGTTGCAGTAAGTTTTGGGAGATCATTTTTAGTCCATCTCCTATCCTGAAAAGTCTGTCTTGCAGAGATTGACTAAAAATTAGCTCCTAAAACTTGCTGCCAGTTTCTGGAAGATAAATTCTTCAAACAGCAGTCTTAAAAATAAAGGTTCCAAAAGGGGGTTTTCACAGGGGTGCCATAGAAGAACCAGTTTTGGTTCCCCAAAGAACCTTTCAGTGAACTGTTCTTAAAAGAACCATTTGTTCTTAGTGTGAAGAATGTTTTAATAATCTAAAGAACCTTTTTCCATTGTAAAGAACCTTTCGTGGAATTAAAATGTTCCATGGATGATAAAGGTTCTTTGTGGAACCATACCATTGATGCCAATAAAGAACCTTTATTTTTAAGAGTGAGTGGTGCAAGAGGATGTGGTGCTGGTCCTTCAAGAGTCACTCTCAACTTATCTGTCTATAAAGCCTATAAAAAATTAGTCTTCATGTATTTCACAACACTTCAGCATGTGATTCTTATTAAGTGAGGGTCATTTTTAGGATTTTTTTACCCAAGCAAAGTCTCTGAGTACCTGACAACTTCTACTTCTGGAGACTCCAGGAAGGTTGCAGTTCTGGAAAATGGTGGCGCTGAAAACTGAAGGGTTCCTGATGGTTTTACACCTAATTCTTCACATTAATTCTTAATTCTTTTGCCGTTAACGTGTCTTTTCTTCTCCACCTGTTTTTTTGGACCCTGCTGACCAATGGTCATGCCTTAACTTTGCAATTTCTGTATTGCATTATTGCATTATTTTGAATATTTGTCATGGGGATTTAATTTTTGACTTTTCAATCTGAGTTAAATCTCTTTTTTTGGCTCATTTTATCTGTAAAAGAAAACATGCCTAATAATTCTGCACACCTGAATATAAGGAGTTTTTCACTTCCATCCTTCATGGACAATTATATATCACTTATAAATGATTAAATACCAAATTAATAGTAGTTATTAAGATTAGAATTGGTAAAATATGCTTGGGAAAAAATATGATATGAAAATCAACATGCCTAATAATTATGCACACACTGTAAGATTTGCTCCCTTTACACTAAAAAAAAAAAAAATGCTAATAATTTTTTTTTAAGGTAAGCGGTCGCAAACAAGATAGTTTATGGTTTGATATTCAGATTTCTTTTGGCTATAAATATGCAGTGCGATGTCATAGACATGCAAATAATAACTAATGTCATTCTCCATGATTTGTGAATTCAGGTGACGCTGTCCTCCAGGCTGAAATTGTTTTTTTTTCGTAGCGACTCTTAATTTTATAATTCCTACTGCTCCAAAAGTTGGACACTTAGAGGAATGAAACCGGTGTCATCTTCACCAGCTTGATCTGTGAATTTTTTACACAGCAAGCTCTTGTCCATAACCCCCTTGATAAGTCCGCTATAAGGAATGTGAAAGATAGGCATTCTTCATGTTTAACGTATATGACCAATAAACACGCAGGATGCTGGAATACAAAATCATTGTTTTAGGTCGAGCTCGATTTGTGAAAACTTTCACAATCGCATTTTATCGTATTTCTCTTTGCTCTGCCCCCTTTTTCTTGTATTATAATGTCATACGGTGCTGTTCCAGTGAATAACAGCCCATAGGGTTTTTTGTGTTTTTTTTTTTTTTTTTTTGGCCAAAATATATTTGAAATATATGCTAAATATATGTTGTAAACAAGGAAGCTCAATGAAATATATTTTTGAAATATAGGAAATATATTTAGTTTCAAACTTCATATACCAAAGTATATTTCTAAATCTATTACTGGGGAAAGAAAATGCATTTTCTTGGACTGAAATATATAGAGGTCAAATATATATATTTTTAAATGCTTTTAAAAATATATATTTCTATATTTAAAATATATTTTCAAAAATATAGCCTTCAAAAAATGGCCCAAAAATATATTGGTAGAAAATATACTTTAGCAAATGTACTACTATATTTTCAAAAATATACAAAAATTGACAAAACATTTGTACAAATTATATGTACATAAATATGTTTTTGAAATATATTTTAACAAATATTTTTTTGGCCATTTTTTGTATATTTTGAAATACATTTGAAATATATTTTTTTGCTGTATGGGGGTGTTCCAAGCCATTAGGTAAATCAGCTTATACACGGCTCTAATAGACTAATGTGATTTGTGTAATCTCTTGTTGTACCTTTCCTTGAGTTCTTGCTTCAATATTCAATATTTGCTAAAGGTTTCTGTCAGTTTTTGGTTTTTGTCAGATTACTCTTTCCTGTGCCCTTAACTGTTCAAATTTGTAAAAAAAAAAAAAAACACACAACATCACAGTGCAGTTATGCTCAGTTATCTCTTTCCGTGATTCAGTAACATCACTATTCTGATCTGTGAAAACTTTCACAGTTCAGTAGGGGTCAGCTGACCCTTCTCTGATTCACTAATATCACTTTTCTGATCTGTGAAAACTTTCAAAGTTCAGTTTGGGTCAGCTGACCCTTCCCTGGGTCACTAACATCACTATTCTAATCTGTGAAAACTTTCACAGTTCAGTTTGGGTCAGCTGACCCTTCACTTGGTCACTAACATCATTATTCTGATCTGTGAAAACTTTCACAGTTCATTTTGGGTCAGCTGACCCTTCCCTGGATGACTAACATCACTATTCTCATCTGTGAAAACTTTCACAGTTCAGTTTGGGTCAGCTGACCCTTCCCTGGGTCACTAACATCACTATTCTTATCTGTGAAAACTTTCAAAGTTCAGTTTGGGTCAGCTGACCCTTCCCTGTTTCACTAACATCACTATTCTGATCTGTGAAAACTTTCACAGTTCAGTACGTGTCAATTGACCCTTCCCTGAGTCATGTACATCACTATCCTAATCTGTGAAAAATTTCACAGTTCAGTACGAGTCAGCTGACCCTTCCCTAATTCACTAACATCACTATTCTGATCTGTGAAAACTTTCACAGTTCAGTTTGGGTCAGCTGACCCTTCACTTGGTCACTAACATCATTATTCTGATCTGTGAAAACTTTCACAGTTCAGTTTGGGTCAGCTGACCCTTCCCTGGATGACTAACATCACTATTCTCATCTGTGAAAACTTTCACAGTTCAGTTTGGGTCAGCTGACCCTTCCCTGGGTCACTAACATCACTATTCTTATCTGTGAAAACTTTCAAAGTTCAGTTTGGGTCAGCTGACCCTTCCCTGTTTCACTAACATCACTATTCTGATCTGTGAAAACTTTCACAGTTCAGTACGTGTCAATTGACCCTTCCCTGAGTCATGTACATCACTATCCTAATCTGTGAAAAATTCCACAGTTCAGTACGAGTCAGCTGACCCTTCCCTAATTCACTAACATCACTATTCTGATCTGTGAAAACTTTCACAGTTCAGTTTGGGTCAGCTGACCGTTCCCTTGGTCACTAACATCACTATTCTGATCTGTGAAAACTTTCACAGTTCAGTTTGGGTCAGCTGACCCTTCCCTGGGTAACTAACATCACTATTCTGATCTGTGAAAACTTTCACACTTCAGTTTGCGTCAGCTGACCCTTCCCTGGGTCACTAACATCACTATTCTGATCTGTGAAAACCTTCACAGTTCATTACGGGTCAGCTGACCCTTCCCTGATTCATTAACATCACTATTCTGATCTGTGAAAACTTTCACAGTTCAGTTTGGGTCAGCTGACCATTCCCTGATTCACTGACATCACTATTCTGATCTGTGAAAACTTTCACAGTTCAGTACGGGTCAGCTGACCCTTCCCGGGGTCACTAACATCACTATTCTGAGCTGTGAAAAATTTCACAGTTAAGAACGAGTCAGCTGACCCTTCCCTGGGTCACTAACATCACTATTCTGATCTGTGAAAACTTTCAGAGTTAAGTAAGGGTCAGCTGACTCTTTCCTGGGTCACTAACATCACTATTCTTATCTGTGAAAACTTTCACAGTTCAGTTTGGGTCAGCTGACCCTTCCCTACATCATGTCCATCACTATTCTGATCTCTGAAAACTTTCACAGTTCAGTACGGGTCAGGCGACCCTTCCCTGAGTCACTAACATCACTATTCTGATCTGTGAAAACTTTCACAGTTCAGTTTAGGTCAGCAGATACTTACCTAAGTCATGTACATCACTATTCTGATCTGTGAAAACTTTCACAATTCAGTACGTGTCAGCTGACCATTCCCTGATTCACTAACATCACTATTCTGATCTGTGAAAACTTTCACAGTTCAGTTTGGGTCAGCTGATCCTTACCTGAGTCATGTACATCACTATTCTGATCTGTGAAAATTTTCACAATTCAGTACGGGTCAGATGACCCTTCTCTGGGTCATGTACATCACTATTCTAATCTGTGAAAACTTTCACAGTTCAGTTTGGGTCAGCTGACCCTTCTCTGGGTCACTAACAGCACTATTCTTATCTGTGAAAACTTTCACAGTTCAGTTTGGGTCAGCTGACCCATCCCTAGGTCATGTCCATCACTATTCTGATCTGTGAAAACTTTCACAGTTCAGTACGGGTCAGGCAACCCTTCCCTGAGTCACTAACATCACTTTTCTGATCTGTGAAAACTTTCACAGTTCGGTTTAGGTCAGCAGATACTTACCTAAGTCATGTACATCACTATTCTGATCTGTGAAAACTTTCACAGATCAGTATGGGTCAGTTGATCCTTCCCTGGGTCATGTACATCACTATTCTGATCTGTGAAAACTTTCACAATTCAGTACGTGTCAGCTGACCATTCCCTGAGTCACTAACATCACTATTCTGATCTGTCAAAACTTTCACAGTTCAGTTTGGGTCAGCTGATCCTTACCTGAGTCATGTACATCACTATTCTGATCTGTGAAAATTTTCACAGTTTAGTACGGGTCAGATGACCCTTCTCTGGGTCATGTACATCACTATTCTGATCTGTGAAAACTTTCACAGTTCAGTACAGGTCAACTGACCATTCCCTGAGTCATGTACAACACTATTCTAATCTGTGAAAACTTTCACAGTTCAGTACAAGTCAGCTGACCCTTCCCTGATTCACTAACATCACTATTCTGATCTGTGAAAACTTTCACAGTTCAGTTTGGGTCAACTGATCCTTACCTGAGTCATGTACATCACTATTCTGATCTGTGAAAATTTTCACAATTCAGTACGGGTCAATTGACCATTCCCTGAGTCATGTACGACACTATTCTAATCTGTGAAAACTTTCACAGTTCAGTACGAGTCAGCTGACCCTTCCCTGATTCACTAACCTCACTATTCTGATCTGTGAAAACTTTCACAGTTCAGTTTGGGTCAGCTGACCCTTCCCTGATTCGCGAACATCACTATTATGATCTGTGAAAACTTTCTCAGTTCAGTACGAGTCAGCTGACCCTTCCCTGGGTTACTAACATCACTATTCTGATCTGTGAAAACTTTCACAGTCCAGTACGGGTCAACTAACCCTCACTGTTATCCCTGAAATTGTATTAACCCAAATTAATTAAGTACACTAAACATCAAAATTACAATTTTTTATGTAGTACTGAAGTTTTTGAGTTAGGTGTACGATTTACGTGAGTTTCCTCACTCTATTGAATGTTTTAAGTTGAATCAACTCAACTAAGCTTATTTGAATCTGTTGCCAATGGCAACGAAATGAGGGAGGGGACACGAAGAAGCTGATTGGTCTGAGCTGCTGTTTGAACTGACTCCTAGAGGGCTCGCATTTCTGTTAGTGTTTGCTGGTGAGTTGAAACTTTCTTTACCTTTTGCTCTGAAACCATTATGAATAAATGAAATGAATAACAGTTAGCTAATAAAAAAAAATATATAATTTAAGACTGCATGAATGTCGATTGTAAACCTTTCGCCACGGGCTTTTACAGATCGGCTTTTTTTTTTTCTTTACTTTTGCGAGTATTGCACAAACAAGCTTATACTGAAAAATTTTGTTTGCCGGATATTAGCCTAAGAAATGCAATCTCTCGTCCATATAGTGTTAGTTAGTTAGCTAATGAATCGATTTCATTTAATACCAAGTCTTTTCTACCATGCAATGCCGGATAACTTTACTGCAATTTTTAGAAGCAGTTTATGGATAACTCAACAGTTCACATCTTGATGACACTTTGCTTTATCAGCTTGTTAAAAAAAAAAAAAAAAAAGTGCTTTAAAAAAAATAATGTGCTTTGTTGTCACTCTACAGATTCCAAGAAGTGCAGTGCTGAGCTAAAAAAAAAAAAAAAAGATGATGGAAATGAAAAGATGGAAATGTAAGTGCTGTCAGTTTGCTTGTGGCAAAAGGGGATACTTGTTAAAACATACTAAACATTTGTATTTATGTTAAGGCTATGGATTACAGGTAATGATGTCAATGTACAGTCAGTGTGCTCATTGTTTTGCTTCATAAGATCTCAGTATATCGTCAAGAGCCAGGGGTATTAATTTTGTGTTTTCTGTATCTACTTTTTTTTTTTTTTTTTTGACTCTCAAAGTAATGCAACCCCTTCAATTCCATTTTATGAATCACCAAGGACCATGGATTCAGTCTCCTACATTTTAAATGGCCCGAGGGTGAGTAAATTAAAAGCAAATTTTCATTTTGGGTGAACTTTCCTGTAATACAGAAAAAAGCAATAATCGATGGAAATGTGATTTTCATTTTTCATTGATACAATGTTGTCTCTGCATCCTCAGACCTCTGACCTCACTGACATGAAGTGTTGCCATAAGAGAGATTCCTGTAACATACTTCATGAAGTTCTTCAAAGCATGCTTTGTAAGTATTGTTGATTTTTCTTTCTGTTATAAATGATGTAAACTAAAGGGGTCATAACATAGTTTTTAGCTAAAATTTGTTTTATTAATTTCCTTCATGTCCAGGCTTCTGATGATGAGGAGTCACACCAAAATGTTCCAGTTGGAATCCGCGAAAGCGAAGATGTTGCACAGCATCCCCTGTCTTTCTCCTCCATCTAGCCCCTGTAAGGAATCGTCTCAGAGGGTAATCTTGGGAAGGACGGTTTAGAGAACCTCCCTCAGGCCATTTGTTCTTGTTTTTGGATTGACTTATGCCTTGCATCTTGATTATTGAGCAATACATTAAACACATACATTTTCTCTTTGTTTTATTAGATAAAATCTCAACATACCTAATTTGTCAAAATGGATTTTGTAAAATGAATTAAAATAAACTGAATTCTAAAACAAAATCCTTGTTGTTTGTATTTTTGTCCTTTATTGTGCAGCTGTAACTTAAAGAATAATAAATCGGTAGAGAAATCAGTCAAATTAAACCAATTAAATAATTATATTAAAAATGCAATTTGATCTACTAAAAGTTAACTTTAGTGCAATTTAATGTTTTGAGTTACCTTAACTGGTAAATTTTAGTTATTGTAACAGATAGTTAGTTCAATAAACTAACACTTTCTAGGGTAAAGAACTTGAAATGTCTTGTTTGTTCAACAAGACAAAATCAACTTTTTTAGGGTAACAAGTTTCCATAAACTTTTTGAGTTCAATCAACTTGTACGGGCTTACAGTGCTTCACCGAGTCATGTACATCACTATTATGATCTGTGAAAACTTTCTTAGTTCAGTACGAGTCAGCTGACCCTTCCCTGGGTCACTAACATCACTATTCTGATCTGTGAAAACTTTCACAGTTCAGGAGGGGTCAGCTGACCCTTCCCTGATTCACTAACATCACTATTCTGATCTGTGAAAATTTTCATAGTTCAGGACGGGTCAGCTGACCCTTCCCTGATTCACGAACATCACTATTCTGATCTGTGAAAACTTTCTCAGTTCAGTACGAGTCAACTGACCCTTCCCTGGGTCACAAACAGCACTATTCTGATCTGTGAAAACTTTCACAGTTAAGTACGGGACAGCTGACCCTTCCCTGATTCACTAACATCACTATTCTGATCTGTGAAAACTTTCTCAGTTCAGTACGAGTCAGCTGACCCTTCCCTGGGTCACTAACATCACTATTCTGATCTTTGAAAACTTTCACAGTTCAGTTTGGGTCAGCTGACCCTTTCCTGATTCACGAACATCACTATTATGATCTGTGAAAACTTTCTCAGTTCAGTACGAGTCAGCTAACCCTTCCCTGGGTCACTATATTAAAAATGCAATTTGATCTACTAAAAGTTAACTTTAGTGCAATTTAATGTTTTGAGTTACCTTAACTGGTAAATTTTAGTTATTGTAACAGATAGTTAGTTCAATAAACTAACACTTTCCAGGGTAAAGAACTTGAAATGTCTTGTTTGTTCAACAAGACAAAATCAAATTTTTTAGGTCAACAAGTTTCCATAAATTTTTTGAGTTCAATCAACTTGTACGGGCTTACAGTGCTTCACCGAGTCATGTACATCACTATTCTGATCTGTGAAAACTTTCTTAGTTCAGTACGAGTCAGCTGACCATTCCCTGGGTCACTAACATCACTATTCTGATCTGTGAAAACTTTCTCAGTTCAGTACGAGTCAACTGACCCTTCCCTGGGTCACAAACAGCACTATTCTGATCTGTGAAAACTTTCACAGTTAAGTACGGGACAGCTGATCCTTCCCTGATTCACTAACATCACTATTCTGATCTGTGAAAACTTTCTCAGTTCTGTACGAGTCAGCTGACCCTTCCCTGGGTCACTAACATCACTATTCTGATCTTTGAAAACTTTCACAGTTCAGTTTGGGTCAGCAGACCCTTTCCTGATTCACGAACATCACTATTATGATCTGTGAAAACTTTCTCAGTTCAGTACGAGTCAGCTGACCCTTCCCTGGGTCACTAACATCACTTTTCTGATCTGTGAAAACTTTCACAGTTAAGTACGGGTCAGCTGACCCTTCCCTGATTCACTAACATCACTATTCTGATCTGTGAAAACTTTCACAGTTCAGTTTGGGTCAGCAGACCCTTCCCTGATTCACGAACATCACTATTATGATCTGTGAAAACTTTTTCAGCTCAGTACGAGTCAGCTGACCCTTCCCTGGGTCACTAACATCACTATTCTGATCTGTGAAAACTTTCACAGTCCAGTTCGGGTCAGCTGACCCTTCACCGAGTCATGCAAATCACTATTCTGATCTGTGAAAACTTTCTTAGTTCAGTACGAGTCAGCTGATCCTTCCCTGGGTCACTAACATCACTATTCTGATCTGTGAAAACTTTCACAGTTCAGGACGGGTCAGCTGACCCTTCCCTAATTCACTTACATCACTATTCTGATCTTTGAAAATTTTCACAGTTCAGTGTAGGTCAGCTGACCCTTCCCTGATTCATGAACATCACTATTCTGATCTGTGAAAACTTTCTCAGTTCAGTACAAGTCAGCTGACCCTTCCCTGGGTCACAAACATTACTATTCTGATATGTGAAAACTTTCACAGTTAAGTACGGGTAAGCTGACCCTTCCCTGGGTCACTAACATCACTATTCTGATCTGTGAAAACTTTAACAGTTCATTTTGGGTCAGCTTACCCTTTCCTGGGTCACTAACATCATTATTCTGATCTGTGAAAACTTTCACAGTTATATTTGGGTAAGCTGACCCTTCTCTGGGTCACTAACATCACTATTCTGATCTGTGAAAATTTTCTTAGTTCAGTTTGGGTCAGCTGATCCTTACTTGAGACAGGTACATCACTATTCTGATCTGTGAAAACTTTCTCAGTTCAGTACGAGTCAGCTGACCATTCCCTGGGTCACTAACATCACTATTCTGATCTGTGAAAACTTTCACAGTTCAGTTTGGGTCAGCAGACCCTTCCCTGATTAAAGAACATCACTATTATGATCTGTGAAAACTTTTTCAGCTCAGTACGAGTCAGCTGACCCTTCCCTGGGTCACTAACATCACTATTCTGATCTGTGAAAACTTTCACAGTCCAGTTCGGGTCAGCTGACCCTTCACCGAGTCATGTAAATCACTATTCTGATCTGTGAAAACTTTCTTAGTTCAGCACGAGTCAGCTGATCCTTCCCTGGGTCACTAACATCACTATTCTGATCTGTGAAAACTTTCACAGATCAGGACGGGTCAGCTGACCCTTCCCTAATTCACTTACATCGCTCTTCTGATCTTTGAAAATTTTCACAGTTCAGTGTAGGTCAGCTGACCCTTCCCTGATTCATGAACATCACTATTCTGATCTGTGAAAACTTTCTCAGTTCAGTACAAGTCAGCTGACCCTTCCCTGGGTCACAAACATTACTATTCTGATATGTGAAAACTTTCACAGTTAAGTACGGGTAAGCTGACCCTTCCCTGGGTCACTAACATCACTATTCTGATCTGTGAAAACTTTCACAGTTCATTTTGGGTCAGCTGACCCTTTCCTGGGTCACTAACATCATAATTCTGATATGTGAAAACTTTCACAGTTATGTTTGGGTCAGCTGACCCTTCTCTGGGTCACTAACATCACTATTCTGATCTGTGAAAACTTTCTTAGTTCAGTTTGGGTCAGCTGATCCTTACTTGAGACAGGTACATCACTATTCTGATCTGTGAAAACTTTCACAGTTCAGTTTAGGTCAGCTAACCCTTCCCTGGGTCACTAACATCACTTTTCTGATCTGTGAAAACTTTCACAGTTAAGTACGGGTCAGCTGACCCTTACCTGATTCACTAACATCACTATTCTGATCTGTGAAAATTTCACATTTCAGTTTGGTTCAGCTGACCCTTCCCTGGGTCACTAACATTACTATTCTGATCTGTGAAAACTTTCACAGTTCAGTTTGTTTCAGCTGATTCTTACCTGAGTCATGTACATCACCATTATGATCTGTGAAAACTTTCACAGTTCAGTTTGGATCAGCTGACCTATCCCTGGGTCACTAACATCACTATTCTGATCTGTGAAAACTTTCACAGTTCAGTTTGGGTCAGCAGACCCTTCCCTGAGTGATGTATATCACTATTCTGATATGTGAAAACTTTCACAGTTCAGTTTGGGTCAGTTGACCCTTTCCTGAATCATGTACATCATTATTCTGATCTGTGAAAACTTTCACAGTTCAGTTTCGGTCAGCTGACCCTTCCCTGAGTTACTAACATCACTATTCTTATCTGTGAAAACTTTCACAGTTCAGTTTGGGTCAGCTGACCCTTCCCTGGGTCACAAACAGCACTATTCTGATCTGTGAAAACTTTCACAGTTCAGTTTGGGTCAGCTGACCCTTACCTGAGTCATGTACCGCACTATTCTGATCTGTGAAAACTTTCACAGTTCAGGACGGGTCAACGGACCCTTCCCTGATTCACTAACATCACTATTATGATCTGTGAAAACTTTTACAGTTCAGTTTGGGTCAGCTGACCCTTCCCTGTGTCACTAACATCACTTTTCTGATCTGTGAAAACTTTCACAGTTCATTACAGGTCAGCTGACCCTTCCCTGGGTCATGTACATCACTATTCTGACCTGTGAAAACTCTCACAGTTCAGGACGGGTCAACTGACCCTTCCCTGATTCACTAACATCACTATTCTGATCTGTGAAAACTTTCACAGTTCAGTTCGGGTCAGCTGACCCTTCCCTGATTCACGAACATCACCATTCTGATCTGTGAAAACTTTCACAGTTCAGTACGATTCAGCTGACCCTTCCCTGGGTCACTAACATCACTATTCTGATCTTTGAAAACTTTCTCAGTTCAGTTTGGGTCAGTTGACCCTTCCCTGGGTCATGTACATCACTATTCTGATCTGTAAAAACTTTTGATCTGTGAAAACTTTCACAGTTCAGTTTGGGTCAGCTGATCCTTGCCTGAGTCATGTACATCACTATTCTGATCTGTGAAAACTTTCACAGTTCAGTACGAGTCAGCTGACCCTTCCCTGAGTCATGTACAGCAATATTCTGATCTGTGAAAACTTTCACAGTTCAGTTTGGGTCAGCTGATCTTTGCCTGAGTCATGTACATCACTATTCTGATCTGTGAAAACTTTCACAGTTCAGTTTTGGTCAGCTGACCCTTCCCTGGGTCATGTACATCACTATTCTGATCTGTGAAAACTTTCACAGTTCAGTTTGGGTCAGCTGACCCTTCCCTGAGTCATGTACATCAATATTCTGATCTGTGAAAACTTTCACAGTTCAGTGTTGGTCAGCTGACCCTTCCCTGGGTCATGTACATCACTATTCTGACCTGTGAAAACTCTCACAGTTCAGGACGGGTCAACTGACCCTTCCCTGATTCACTAACATCACTATTCTGATCTGTGAAAACTTTCACAGTTCAGTTCGGGTCAGCTGACCCTTCCCTGATTCACGAACATCACCATTCTGATCTGTGAAAACTTTCACAGTTCAGTTCGGGTCAGCTGACCCTTCCCTGATTCACGAACATCACCATTCTGATCTGTGAAAACTCTCACAGTTCAGTACGATTCAGCTGACCCTTCCCTGGGTCACTAACATCACTATTCTGATCTTTGAAAACTTTCTCAGTTCAGTTTGGGTCAGTTGACCCTTCCCTGGGTCATGTACATCACTATTCTGATCTGTAAAAACTTTTGATCTGTGAAAACTTTCACAGTTCAGTTTGGGTCAGCTGATCCTTGCCTGAGTCATGTACATCACTATTCTGATCTGTGAAAACTTTCACAGTTCAGTACGAGTCAGCTGACCCTTCCCTGAGTCATGTACAGCAATATTCTGATCTGTGAAAACTTTCACAGTTCAATTTGGGTCAGCTGATCCTTGCCTGAGTCATGTACATCACTATTCTGATCTGTGAAAACTTTCACAGTTCAGTTTTGGTCAGCTGACCCTTCCCTGGGTCATGTACATCACTATTCTGATCTGTGAAAACTTTCACAGTTCAGTTTGGGTCAGCTGACCCTTCCCTGAGTCATGTACATCAATATTCTGATCTGTGAAAACTTTCACAGTTCAGTTTTGGTCAGCTGACCCTTCCCTGGGTCATGTACATCACTATTCTTATTTGTGAAAACTTTCACAGTTCAGTTTGGGTCAGCTGACCCTTCCCTGAGTCACTAACATCACTATTCTTATCTGTGAAAACTTTCACAGTTCAGTCTGGGTCAGCTGACCCTTCCCTGATTCACTAACATCACTATTCTGACCTGTGAAAACTTTCACAGTTCATTACGAGTCAGCTGACCCTTCCCTAGGTCACTAACATCACTATTCTGATCTGTGAAAACTTTCACAGTTCAGTACTGTAGCAAATTAGCTCAAAAAGGGAATTGTATATAAATAATTACAATTAATTATGATTAATTACAATTATTTATATCGGCTGACAGTCATAACTGTCGCAGAGTTAAATTGCCATCAGCTGATCTGTTCGTCCAGCGAAAATTCAGTGTAAATTCATATCAACTATAAGAAAGGATATTTCCATGGCCACAGAAAATATCTTTCTATTAATGCATTAGAGCATTTGGCAAGGGTCAAAATCGTAAAGGGACATTAATATGCAAGGCAGAATCAGAAACTCATGTAATTTGTGATCAAGAGTTTTATTAACTAAACACTAACGCAAACTAGTCTAACAAACAAACAAACAATCACTCTTACAATGGGAAAGGGCTAATGAGAGTTGATGGATGAAACCATCAGGAAAACCAGAGAATGCAGTTATGGAAAAAGTCATTTAACCACCTGAGTAAAACCATCAGCGCCGTTTATAACGGGGTCTATAACTTACACTAAACCTCTGTTTCGTTTAGTTAAATGTACTATACTTGCACTTCCTTTTGTCATGACGGAATGCAGTCTTGGATGAAAAGTCTTGATGGTTTCAAGGTTTTTGGACTCGCGGTCACGTTCTTCTGGGTTGAAAAGTGATAAATTCCAAAGATGTTCTGAGGTAGAAATGTCTTCCAGGTAGAGAGTGGAAAAAGAGTTAAGAAAGAGATCTGCTGAGGTCCGAGGAGCTTTGATTGAATGGAAAGACAAGGCCATAAGCCTGGCACAATAACTTAAGTGTCCAGAAGAGCTCCAGCTCACATCTTCCTCATCCTCTTGGGGCCTAACAGAACCGCAGACTGGGTCTTTGTGGTCAAGAGTCATCTCCCAGGCTCTGTGTCGGGCCGACCGGGCGCGCCCGCACCGGTTCGGGCTCTCCGTCAGAAGATAGCAGAAGAGCTTTTTGCAGAAGAGGTTTTTTTTAGAAGAGAGGCCAGACCTGTGAGTGAGACCTTTATCTGGTATAGAGGTCACACCTCTGGGGAGTCAAAGAGCCAATGGTCTCCATTCTCTTTGGAGGGAAGGTTTTATGACTCTTTGTCTCTGAGCATGGCAATTTGCATGGGGTTGGATTTAATAGTCGATGTACAACTATTAAAGATTCTTAGAACACTAATATGTTGCATAGGTATCAACATGTAATATACACTGTCATTTAGATCATCCGAAGACGAATTGATAGAGATCAAACATGATATAAGTGAGGTAATATTAACTAGTGATCTATCATATGCATGCATAAAACAGGATACAGTACAAAAAGACAATATACATGAACAGTAACAATATCCACAATGACCTGAGGATATGTGTGTTTATTCAAAGAAAGATTTTTCAATGAATTAATTAGAGAAGAGTCCATTTTTATGTGCATTACATGTCTTTCCTATGGAAAGTGTAGTGAGAGAGAGAACTCTCTACATGCCATTAGGTCATAAAGCTTATCTGGCCTGTGCAAAAGTCTCCTGGTTGCTATGGTAGCCAGGGGCCTGGACTGCATTCACAGACATATGGCACCCAGAATGTGTGTTGGGTGAGGGGTCTGTGACTGTTTTAATCTAAATCTAATCTATTTGTTAAATCAATGTTAGAATAAATGTGTGTCTGATTGGTCCAAATGCTACAGTACGGGTTAGCTGACCTTTCCCTGGGTCATGTACATCGCTGTTCTGATCTGTGAAAACTTTCACAGTTCAGTACGGGTCAGCTGACCCTTCCCTGATTCACTAACATCACTGTTCTGATCTGTGAAAACTTTCACAGTTCAGTACGGGTCAGCTGACCCTTCCTTGATTCACTAACATCACTGTTCGGATCTGTGAAAACTTTCACAGTTCAGTTTGGGTCAGCTGACCCTTCCCTGGGTCACTAACATCACTATTCTGATCTGTGAAAACTTTCACAGTTCAGTTTGGGTCAGCTGATCCTTACCTGAGTTATGTACCGCACTATTCTGATCTGTGAAAACTTTCACAGTTCAGTACGGGTCAGTTGACCCTTCCCTGAGTCATGTACATCACACAGTCATATCACCTTGCAGCCCAAGACTGGTTGCCCACGGAAGCTAAGCAGGGTTGAGCCTGGTCAGTACCTGGATGGGAGACCCCCTGGGAAAACTAGGTTGCTGTTGGTAGAGGTGTTGGTGAGGCCAGCAGGGGGTGCTCACCCTGTGGTCTGTGTGGGTCCTAATGCCCCAGTACAGTGACGGGGACACTATACTGTCAAAAGAGCACCGTCTTTTGGATGAGACATTAAACCGAGGTCCTGACTCTCTGTGGTCATTAAAAATCAGATGACACTCATCGTAAAGAGTAGGGGTGTAATCCCGGTGTCCTGGCCAAATTCCCTCTACTGGCCCTTGTCAATCATGGCCTCCCTAAAAAATCCCCATCCACTTGATTGGCTCTATGACTCTCTCTCCTCTCCACCTGTAGCTGGAGTGCGGTGAGCGCACTGGTGCTGTTGTCCTGTGGCTGCCGTCGCATCATCCAGGTGGATGCTGCACACTGGTGGTGGTTGAGGAGATACCTCCCCACATGATTGTAAAGCGCTTTGGGTGTATAGCAATACACAATAAAGTGCTATATAAAATGCCTCATTCATTCTGATCTGTGAAAGCTTTCACAGTTCAGTTTGGGTCAGCTGACCCTTCCCTGGGTCACTAACATCACTATTCTGATCTGTGAAAACTTTCACAGTTCAGTTTGTGTCAGCTGATCCTTACCTGAGTCATGTACATCACCATTATGATCTGTGAAAACTTTCACAGTTCAGTTTGGGTCAGCTGACCCTTCCCTGGGTCACTAACATCACTATTCTGATCTGTGAAAACCTTCACAGTTCAATTTGGGTCAGCAGACCCTTCCCTGAGTGATGTATATCACTATTCTGATCTGTGAAAACTTTCACATTTCAGTTTGGGTCAGCTGACCCTTCCCTGAGTGATGTATATCACTATTCTGATCTGTGAAAACTTTCACAGTTCAGTACGAGTCAGCTGACCCTTCTCTGGGTAACTAACATCACTATTCTGATCTGTGAAAACTTTCACAGTTCAGTTTGGGTCAGTTGACCCTTCCCTGGGCCATGTACATCATTATTCTGATCTGTAAAAACTTTCACAGTTCAGTTTGGGTCAGCTGACCCTTCCCTGGGTCACTAACATCACTATTCTGATCTGTGAAAACTTTCACAGTTCAGTACGAGTCAGCTGACCCTTCCCTAGGTCACTAACATCACTATTCTGATCTGTGAAAACTTTCACAGTTCAGTACGAGTCAGGTGACCCTTCCCTGGGTAACTAACATCACTACTCTGATCTGTGAAAACTTTCACAGTACAGTTTGGGTCAGCTGACCCTTCCCTGGGTCACAAACATCACTATTCTGATCTGTGAAAACTTTCACAGTTCAGTATGAGTCAGCTTACCCTTTTCTGAATCATGTACATCACTATTCTGATCTGTGAAAACTTTCACAGTTGAGTACGAGTCAGCTGACCCTTCCCTGGGTCACTAACATCACTATTCTGATCTGTGAAAACTTTCACAGTTCAGTACGAGACAGCTGACCCTTTCCTGAATCATGTACATCACTATTCTGATCTGTGAAAACTTTCACAGTTCAGTTTGGGTCAGCTGATCCTTACCTGAGTCATGTACATCAGTATTCTGATCTGTGAACACTTTTACAGTTCAGTATGAGTCAGCTTACCCTCCCTGGGTCACTAACATCACTATTCTTATCTGTGAAAACTTTCACAGTTCAGTTTGGGTCAGCTGACCCGTCCCTAAGGCTTGTAAATCGCTATTCTGATATGTGAAAATTTTCACAGTTCAGTTTGGGTCAGCTCACCCTTCCCTGGGTCACTAACATTACTAGTCTGATCTGTGAAAACTTTAACAGTTCAGTATGGGTCAGTTGACCCTTCCCTGAGTCACTAGGGTCAGCTGACTCAAACTGAACTGTGAAAGTTTTCACAGATCAGAATAGTGATGTTAGTGACCAAGGGAAGGGTCAGCTGACTCGTACTGAACTGTGAAAGTTTTCACACATCAGAATAGTGATGTTACTGACTCACGAAAAGAGTTAACAGACCATAACTGCACTGTGATGTGTTATTTTTTTGTTTTTGTTTTTTGTTTGTTTGTTTTTTTTGTTTTGTTTGTTTTTTGTTTTTTACAAATCAGAATAGATAAGTTAAGGTCTCAGAAAAGAGTAAACTGACAAAAACCAAAAACTGTCAGAAACCTTTAGCAAATATTGAATATTGAAGCAAGAACTCAAGGAAAGGTACAACTACCAAAACTTTATTGTGAGAGATTACACAAATCACAATAGTCTATTAGAGCCGTGTATAAGCTGATTTACCTAATGGCTTGGAACACCCCCATACAGCAAAAAAAAAATATATTTTCAGATGTATTTTTAAATATATTTCAAAATATACAAAAAATGGCCAAAAAATATATTTGTTAAAATATATTTCAAAAACATATTTATGTACATATAATTTGTGCAAATGTTTTGTAAATTTTTGTATATTTTTGAAAATATAGTAGTACATTTGCTAAAATATATTTTCTACCAATACATTTTGGGCCATTTTTTGTAGGCTATATTTTTGAAAATATATTTTAAATAGAGAAAAATATATAAAGCATTTAAAAATATATATTTGACCTCTATATATTTCAGTCGAAAGTGCACTTTCTTTCCCCAGTAATACATTTAGAAATATACGTTGGTGTATGAAGGTTGAAACTAAATATATTTCCTATATTTCAAAAATATATTTCATTGAGCTTCCCTGTTTACAACATATATTTAGCATATATTTCAAATATATTTTGGCCAAAAAAAAAGCTATATGGGCCGTTATTCACTGGAACAGCACCGTATGACATTATAATACAAGAAAAAGGGGGCAGAGCAAAGAGAAACGCGATAAAATGCGATAGTGAAAGTTTTCACAAATCGAGCTTGACTCGATCTTTACTGCGGTCTTTTATTCTCATAATTGTGAGATATAAAGTCGCAAATGCGAGATAAAAAGTCAGAATTGCGAGTTTATATGTAAACTCGAGATATAAACTCGCAATTCTGAGATATAAACTCGAGATATAAACTCGCAATTGCGACTTTTTTTGTTTATATCTCGCAATTCTGACTTTTTTTCTCGCAATTGCGAGTTTATATCTCGCAATTCTGACATTTTTCTCGCAATTTGAGTTTATATCTCGCAATTCTGACTTTTTTTTCTCGCAATTTGAGTTTATATCTCGCAATTCTGACTTTTTTTCTCGCAATTGCAACTTTACATCTCACAACTCTGACTTTCTCGCACCATAGGAAACCACTCTCTGTGTAAGGCTTTGCAGTGCTTTGTTCAATCAAAATGAACTAGATAAATGTTGCGTCCGAATATGATTTTTGAACAAATATAAAAAAGACTCATTATTCTCCATTTCTGCGTTTTGCGCTCGCTGTTGGACAGTACCATTACCTGCAGGCAGGGTGCGGGAGGGGGGACGGTGCGCACAGCTTTCAGACACAACATTCTTCATTTCTTTATAGCTCTGAGTTTGAGGCAGCTTCTATCGCGTTATTTTAATAACAGCTGTCAAGTCAAAAACGTATTATTGTAACACTATTATTGCTAGCTCATCGGCAGCTTTATTTCCAGAAATCCCTTTATGTGCTGGTACAGCAGAATCCAACTGTCCTTCAAGAGCATAATACTTCATTCATCAGAACTTTTCTGAGTGACTTACGAGTAGATGTTGTTACTGATGATACCAAACCAGAACATCGCTAGGCCTATTCTGTACGTCATACTTTATTTCATCTAGCCATAATAATCCTATAATACTATAATAGTAGCCTAACTCATTTTATACTGCAAAGTTTAGCATCAACCCAAATACACACGGTTCAGCTATAAATCAGATTTTTTTTTTTTTTTTAAACTGTTTTTGAGCAGGTTTGGAACTAAACTCTGCAGGGCTGTGGTCCTCAAGGAGCTGAATTTTGCACCCCTGAATTAGATGGCATTTATCTGGAATATAGGCTATAGGCTTTGATTGATTCCCCATTGATTCCTCCAAAACCTAACATCCGTCTCCCCTGAGTGAATTTCTTGAAGAAAGATAAGATCAGCTGCACTTTTTTTACAAAATAAAAAATAGCTTTTCTTTTCACACTGTCCCGCAAACCTCGAACATTCAACATTACAACAGACAAAGATTTGAACTTGTACTCCATAAGAAGAACCCCCAAACAATTTAAACAAAAACAACAAAAGAATAGCTTTCTTTAGCTTTACCCTAAATGTAAAGGGAGAGGTGGTAGTAGAGTATATTGGCTTCAAGGTGAAAAACATTTAAAGAAAAAAAGGTACCCAGTGCAGTCAGTAACTCATCTTAGGTAAAATCTGAATAGAAGACTTGCTTCCCATCAATCAAAGTGAAAGAACTGCGGAAGCTTGCTCTCTTGCCCTCCTCGCGTGCCTTCTTCACGAGAGGCCATAGCTTGTCCCGCGCTGCTCGATCGTTGGGAGATAGAGGCTCCGAAAGACGCAGTCTGTTTTCAGTTAGAAATTTGCAGCCTTTGGCAGTGCCCCAAATCATGTCACGGATGCGACGCAGTGAGCAGAGGATTATGATCGATCTGGCCTTACCATCCACTCGTTTCGGTCCCCTTACCATCCGCTCGTTTCGGTCCTTTCTCAAAGCGTGGACCTCTGATTCCAGATGATTAAGAGCCTCTTTATGAACGCCGACATCCACAATAAGCTGTTGCACCATCGCTGTCAGACTTTTGATTTGTTTCGAGGTTGCTTCGTTGGTAGTTTCGATCGCTGAAATCTTTTGAAAAGTCTTGTCGTGCTTTAAAGCCAGTTCGCCTATTGCAGCCAAGACATCCTCATTAGTATTTCCACTAATGTTAGATTCCGCACGTTTCGATTTTTTCACTGCTGGCTTCTGAGGAGTATCAGAAAGGGCAGTGACAGTAACCTCATTGTTAAAGTCTGGACATGTGTCAAACCATTGTGATTCCGTGCTACTAGAGGCCGATGCTGAATCCTCAAATTGATCAACCGTATCAGATGCGTTGGAAGCCATGTTGTCAAGCCAATCTTGTTTAACTTTCTTCTTTCCTCTTTTTCCCATGCATAAAGATGTCAAAAGGGAATTATATGACTTTTTTTTTTTCATTTACTTATATCCACGTTATCACCAGTCTAAGCAGTTGGTTATATCACCACTTCGCCTTTATTTCCCTGTAGAGCAAACACACAACCGCCTACATCTCAGATGGCCATCGATCAGAAAATCAACCCAAACCTCGAGGACGTCAGTGGTCACGTGGTTTTCAAAGAACGTAAAATTTTTTAATTTGATGTGAAGCAAATACTTAAAGGGTCATGAAACCCTAAAACACATTTTTTGAGATGTTAAAATATATGAACAGGTTGCACATCAGTGAAAACAACAATAGCACTCATTATGTCTATTATTAAGGAAAAAGTGGTTATTTTTTCATTGTTTGGAGCAATTTCGTTCTTCCGGTTCAAAAAGAAAAGTTGAGCCTACGTCACGAAAAGTGACGTATATGCGTTAATCTGGAGTGGTGACTGGCTGCCGTGGCTAATGAGTACGCGTCTATGTCATCAGCTTTCCTAGCTATTCTCAGTATTATTCATGAGAATGAACTCTTACCATCCAATCACTGCGCTGTATTATGCATGAGGTCGTCTTACAGCGGATATTTCAAATCTCACGAAAGAGCTTCGTGCTGTCAGTTCATTTTTGTGAACATGACGGCAATAATATTTAATATGACAACACGTGGAGCGCGCATGAGAGAGCGGTTTCCGCGCGGAACGCCGTGATGGGTTTAATAACAAGCACTGCGCAGATCACAGTTCATATCCGGACCGGAGCAAGTGTTTCAAGCGTTTGTGAGAATATTTCATATTCTCTCGTGCTCCAAACGGGTGTGCCTCACATGTCCTGAAAAGTGAAGCTGCGGGCTCTTTGATCGCCCCCTGGTGGCTGGCTGCAGTACAGGTAATAAACCCCGCCCTCTCCATGTAAACGAATAGGACTTGAGTCAAAATTAAAAAAAATAATAATAATTACACTTCCAATACAATTTTCCGAAATATGGTTTTGGTCATTTAAGGTAGTTGTTATCATGCTGATATACAGTATGTTCAATTGCTCACTTTTGTGATAAGTTTCACATTAGCTAGTAATTTGATGCAATAAAAACGGGGCGTGTCGTTATGGTTGATTGGGTCTGCGGGAGTTTGGGTGGGAGTCATACTGAGATGAATTGGCTTCAATTTCCTATAGTGGAAGGAAGTGGAGACACGTCGTCCATCTTTTTTTACAGTCTATGACTGTAAAACATGAAAATATGAACCGAATGAATCGAATAAGGGCGCTGATACAGCCGTACGTCTGATCATGAACGCGATGACGCGACGGATTATTGTGATACACAGCAAACAATGATATAGACCGAAAATCCAAAGAAGAGTAAACAAAAAGTAACTATGCCTTTATTCTTTCTGTTTTAAATATATTTTAATATTCATCTGTCTGTATAAAGAGCGCGTTGTAGGTCTGTGTTTTATTGGTTGTTTTCTCCCCTCTTCTCATCCTCTACACGCCCACTTTTCCACAGTTTTACACGCCCATTTCTGGAGTCTTTTTCAGATCTAAGCTGTGAAAGACCAGTGCTGAAACGGGGGTTTCATGGCCCTTTAAATTAAACCAGCAAAACTTACTTTTACTTCCAATTAACTAAATAATATACTTTAGCTCAATGACAAGACAGAAAAGTATTTTTTTTTTTAAAGTTGGATCAAGTATAAAATGTTTTTTAAAGTAACAACAAGGCATGTGCACTTTTTTTCAGTGTATGTGTATATTCATACATACATACATACATACATACAGTGTAGTGTTATTTCAAGCTTTTGGAACATAATAGTGATTTATCATTTGAGTGAGACTCATTGAAGATGTATATATTTACATAAATATTTTCACAAATGATAAAACCAAGATTACACAATGAAAAAAAGTATACAATGCATTGTTTCTTTTATTTATTAGTGGTTATTACCAAGGAATTTATGCTTTAATTGCATGGCTTGTGTCTTATTACCTTTCTGTAAGTGGTCCTTTTTAAGTAATTTCTAAGTATTTTGTCTGGACATTTAAAAATATATTTATATTAAATGTAATTTGGTGGTGGGCCCTCTTGAACCTACAAACAATCATCAATAAATCAATCAATAGGAACACTCCAACAACCATTGAGAATATATGCGCACGCTAACAAAGCAACACGGTAAATCTAGTTTAACATTTTGTAGTTGATTCAAAAGACTATTGTTAATATAATGCTGCAAGGCTGAGCTTTATTTATTTATATATTTATTTATTTCATTTTACCCCTAGAATTTACAAATACATTTTCAAACTGCATGCCCTGTAAGTAGCCTGCATACAGAACATCTGAAACAAAAATAGGTCTGATTATTTTCTGCAGTTAAATTAAAACTGAAAATCAAAGTGAGAGCTTTGAGAGAAAACAAAACAACATTACATATGAAGAATGAAATACACTTGCTAAATAAATCCCTGTAATGTATACCCAACTAAAAAACTGTAATAAAACTGCATAATATGGTGAGAACGCCAATTCTAGAGACCTCAACCAATTAGTTTAAGCATCTGACTCATAATGTAATTGCAGAGTCCACCATGGGAATAGTATAAGACCAACTGTATTTTGTATATGCTGTGCCAAATGTTGCCAACACACAGCACATATAGAGGAGTGGAGGAATCCAACTGTGCATGAAAATGCCACCGATCAAATCATCTGGATTTGGCTTCTGCTTAAAATAACTCATCTTACCGTCTGTCACACAACAGGTGTAGAGCCGTATCATCATGTACTGTATGTATGACTGTCATCTTCCTTTGGCCACAGAAATAGTATAGAACCAAATGTTTCCACACAAACTGCAGTATATGATGTATTTTGGAGTTACATATTGAAGCAGCCAATAGATTGCTGCACCTTTATGTCCATATGTGATGTGGTTTGGAACAAATATACCTACTGGTTCCATAAAAAGGTAGATATATAAAAGCTATGATTCTCAAAAGTAACTTACAGTTAAACAGAGTTCAGTGACTCTATCAAGTTCATTGGACCATGCTTTCATAAACTAAAGGCCCATTCAGTGCATCATTCAAGTGCTTGGCATCCTTTGCGTCTTAGATCAATGTTAGAAGATAACAAAGAGAGCCAGTATATCTCAAACAGACCGTCCAGTAGACACAAAGAAGTGCTTGTCACAGCTTCAGACTTTCCAGTGACGCAAGCAGATGAAAATAGTTTTTTTTTTTTTTCTCCATGTGGCTTCATTCAGGGGTAAATGATCAGTTTCTGTTGAAAGAAGCACATTTTTGAGCATTACTTATTTACTGTGTGAAACTATGAAAAGCGTGCATCTCTTTGAACCTCTCTGAATTCACCACAACCCGCTGTTTCCAAAAAATCAATACCGCTTCCCTCAGTGCTCAGAGCTGATAAGAACAGTTTCTGAAGTACTGAAAGTTATTTAATACATTTTGGCATTTTATATTCATTTTCATTTCTAAACACAATGAAAGACAAATGTTTTCTCATTTATGTATTAAAAAAAGAAGAAATGTAGTATGGCTTTATTTTAGCCATGTCTGGCTTGTATTACATTTTTTTCTTTTTCATTAAAATCTGCTTAGTGGTCCTAAGAAGGTTCACAGTTTTTCTTAATAACCTTTTTAACTTTCTTTTTTCCTGCTTAGAGAGAGAGAGAGAGAGAGAGAGAGAGAGAGAGAGAGAGAGAGAGAGAGAGAGAGAGAGAGAGAGAGAGAGAGAGAGAGAGAGAGAGAGAGAGAGAGAGAGAGAGAGAGAGAGAGAGAGAGAGAGAGCGAGCGCCTTGGTCTTGATGAAAACAGAGCAGACAAAATGCTGTTTTATTTGTTGCACTTCAAATCAGCAATTTATTTGTATAAGCAATTATTAAATACGAATTTATATAAAAACAGGTTTACTTTAAAAAAAAAAGGACAATTTTAATGTCTTTGAGCATTTATTGTATTCTTATAATTTGGCTAATTCATTTTAATTCATTTCATTATTTTAAGTTTAAAATGAACTTTCAACAAATTGTTAATAATGCAGACACTTCGGGCTAGTATTTGGCACAGTCTACACTGGTTAATAAAAATGTTAACAAAGCAACAAAAATGGATATAAAACAAGGTTTGCTTTGCACATTTTACCAACTAATAACTTTTTTCAGTGCAAACTGTTTTATTTGTTTTTAAATATAGTTTTAGTGCATTCAAGTGTCTCATTATCAAGAATACTTCTACAGCAGTGGAGATAAATCCTAATTAAATTTTATAGGTTTAATTAACTTCACAACAGCATACAAAAGCAGTGAAAGGTGAAACCTCCTTTCCTCCAGGTAACGTATTATTAACGTAAATAAACAGCAAAAAAGCATGAAATGCTTATATGAATTTGTGGATTAATTGTTTTTGATAAAGACACTGCACAGTATGAGGTGTTCTAGACAATATTCTGTACAGTCAAAGGTTTCTTCAGTAGTCTTTCTCTATGCAGTGGAAGTATCAGCCAATATAATACAAGGTCAATACATTCTCATGAGAGTATTTTTGATCCATGGCTTGCTGTCATGTTGTATTGTTAAGCTGCTATGTAACTGAGCTATTTTTTGATATTTTCTTCTCTTGTGAGTTAAATTATATTTCCCTTCATTCACTATGGGAAATTGCATGTCTGCATTACTCATGGAGAAAGGAGTAAAACTATAAGGCATAAAGGAGGCAACCTTAAAAGGATTACAACACTAATCAGCAGTAAGTCATCTGTTAAGGCAGTGAGAATACTTGTATTAGCAGCTAATTAACGATGCATTAATCATGCCCAGATATCCATTATTAACCTCCTGTACTATTATTCAAACCTAGTAATTAATAATAAATGCTTTGGCCTAAATGCTGATTTATTAATAGCAGAGAAAAAAAAGATCAGAATTTCAGTATGGCCTTTTCTATTAAAAGTGTTTTACATAACTAAGAGAGAGCCTCTGGGAAATATGGAGTTTATTTTATATTGGTTCCATAAGTGATGGAATGACAAGCACCTCAAGTTCATACATTACTAATGTAAGCAGGATGCATGAATGTATTATAAACCTTTTTTTTTTTTTAATGCAGTGCAACTCCATTTTTCATTTGTGCTCAGTCATTTGGTTACCAGTTGGTCATACTCAACAGCTATTACATAAACATCTGAATCTTTGTTTTGGGGATAGAATTCACAAGTCCTAAATATGAGTCAGTCACTGCTTGAGAAAACAAGCATTCATGCATTGGACTTAGAACCAGTAACTGATATAAAGCACCTTAACAACTTCACCATATGACAGATACCCCTTTTCTCCCCTATGTATATGCATTCCCAGTATATTTGACTCTGTGGTCATAGAAAATAGAAGTCTGATGGATTGTTGTGAAAAGAAGATATTCCTGACAGTGAAGCTGTTAGGAGTGTGTGAGAACAGAGCTGGGGAGAGAGTCACTTCAGGCAAGTCAAGCACCTCATTAAACAGACAGAGAAGGATGAACTTGCTCCTCAGAAGTGGCCGAAGCAGTCAGGCAGAGAGCATGAATGAGATTTAAACATCCCTTAAAGAGAATCTTTAAAATGCATAGAAATTCATTGATGATTGTCAAGCTAAATAGATTTAGAAGAGCTATTTGTGTAGCAATATTTTCTTTGTCCGTTCTTCATTCATTAATTGCTTTGTATTTATACCTGTTTTACTCCTAGCCTATTGTTGTAAAATCATTAAACTAACTGTATTATACAGTATTTAAATGCCAGTTTATTGCATATTTGGAAAAGGATGCTAAGACTTGAAATTGTGAAACAGGAAATCATTGTCATTTTAATTAAAGAAATGTAGTTGTATAAATTCTTGTATTTGAAAAAATATATATTTATTTATGTATTTACTCATTTATTTGCTTGCTTGATCAGTCACTGAGGGGTAAATTTTCTGTATTCCCCTAATTATTTCCCCCTCTTAATTATAATTATGTTTAAAAAAAAATAAGTGTAGGCTTTTTTTTTTTCTTTTTCAACATAGAAATTTAGGATTAAAATACATGCTGAAACAAAGATTTGTGTCCATGTTATCTGTCAACTCTCCATTATCAGGAAAACTTGCCACCATCCCAGAGGTGTACTAATTTGTGGCGCCATCATGTGTTCAGTTGCATTGTTTCATGGCAGTTTCCATATCGTTTTTGTAAGTTAAAGTTCACAGTTCAATCTTTATTCGTTTTAATTTAATTTATTATTAATTTTATTTTTTATATTGCACAAGGAATGCACAATAAAAGAAAATAAAAGAAATATAAGCTAATTATTTTACTCTGTACTGTGTTTACATAGTTTACTTTTACAAAGATATATCACGATAAATACATATAAAGGACGCTAAACATACACAAATAATCCACAATTTTCCTGAAAACTGCCTCTTCTCTCGTTATCTTTAGTTGTTGTGGCACCTGAGGTCATGAGTCAGTAATCACCATGGCAACAAGAAACGCTTCTCTCTTAGCCCCGCCCTTCAGCAACAGTCGCCAGCTGTTAACTTCTTTCAGTTTGTTGCTTGAAGCTGTCATCACGAATTGCTCCAGTTTTCTTCTTTTAACTTATTAAATTTTGTTTTGAACTTTTGTAATCAAGTCAAAGGTAAGTGTTTTAAATCTCTTTCCATTAACTATTAGGTAGGCTACTAGACGCTACTTTTGTTAACAGTGTATCGACGTTGTCACGTTGATCGCAGAAATAACTGTTTACATAGGTTACTTTATAATGTAGTTATATTGGTATCGTGTTTTTTGATTGATTTATTTATTTTTATTTATTATTTATTTATTTTTACCGCTGTATTGTTATTAACAAGGCTACAGGGACGACATCAGATATTATAAATGGGAGCAATCTTTTAAAAATCAGGTTTAAATCACATCTTAAGCTAGAAAGTGTGTGTGTGTGTGTGTGTGTTATTAGTTACAACGTTTAAACCATTTTTAGATTTTTAGATAGTGATTTAATAACTCTAAATATGTTATGTGAAGTAAAAAGTGCTAACATAGCCTACTTTGTTTGCATGTTTGCTTGCACACACGTTATTTTACAAAACAGTTTCTTCATGGTGATTTTTTTTTTTTTTTTCTCCCATAAATATCATGAGTTGTTTTGGGTTATATTTGACCTGAACAAAACATTCCTTTTCATTAAAAAAGTTAAAATATATGACAGTCGTAAGTGTTGAAAGCGGTCCTCTATGTTTTTTTTTTGTTGTTGTTTTTGTTTGTTTTTTGTTAGTTTTAATCACAGGACAATAAACCACTGACGTTGATCTGATTATTTCCTAACCAAAATACTTTATTAAATAAACAAACACATACATAACGTTACATAATAGTGAGACACAATAAAAATAAATAAATAAATAACGATAGCCTACTTTAATTCCTAATATTAAGAAAAGTGGATGCTGATTTTGGTGGGCCTTAATTTGGTTAGTTGGTCAATCAATCATAAAGACCCTGAGAAAGCGTTTATATATTACAGCACGTAGATTGTGCAGTCAGATTTACAGGTGTGGCTGGTTGTCTAGAAACATAGGAAGTGAAATACTATTAGCCAGGTAGTGTGACGGGTTTAGTTTGAGTTGCAGAGAGACGGTTTACTGTTGATATGTAAACTAAAAGCCATTCAACTCAGTTCAGACCCCATGGCATTGATCCATATCAGAACAAGATGAACCCTTGCCAAGTGCATTTTCAGGTAAAAATATTTGTATCTGTGTGTTTGACTGTTGGTCTTTAAGAAATATGAGATCTCTTTCATATACAAGACTTGCTTAATAGATTTAGTTCTGTTCTTATGGCTGATGTACTTTCTATGCATGCTAATGTATATTATAGTATATCTACTGCATAGAACATAAGATAAGGAATGCAGCTCTTTCTCTCTTTCACACACATTTTATTGTTGACAATTTGGAAAGCTTTTCGTTGAAATTACAGTCCTAAAAACAATAGTGCAAGAGTGGCTGCTGCCAATTGATTTTAGTTGTTGTCATAGAAATGGACTCTTTGAATTTCATAATATGTTGTCTGCCATCTGATCTACAGAAATATATTTCCTTCACTTAGCAATTTCATTAGAATAGGGGGAGAACAACAACAATAATAATAATAATAACAATAATGCATGTATAAAAAATATATAACTATATATACACATACACACTATAATAAATAACAAAATAATCAATTATATTAAACAAATGTCACAAATAAAACTAAATTGTCTGCTTTTAGCTTTAAAAAATGTTTACATTGCTATGCATTGTTGGTAAGATTTAGGGTACTGCTTATAAAGGATCATCAAGGCTGCATTTATTTAATCAAAAAAATACAGTAAAAACAGTAATATTGTGAAATAATTTTACAATTTAAAATACATTTGTCTAATTTAACATAGTTTAAATTGTAATTAATTCCTGCGTGGCAATGTTGAATTTTCAGCAACAATTACTCAAGTCTTCAGTGTATCATGATCATTAGATATGTGGTTTGGTTGTCATATCTAAACTAAAAATGTTGTGTTTTCTCTCCCCATTCAGCCTCTGTTTAGGAATCACCACATCCATTCACCTCTCTATCTCAAACCTTTCACCATGTTGGGTCAGTTCTCCCCTGGTGAGCCCTACAGTGCTCTCTCCACCACACCGCCCTGGAATCCAGCACACCTGCTTCAGCCCTTCCGCTTCCGCTCACGAACTGAGCCCATAGACTGGAGACGTCTCTCCGCTCTTGACGTGGAACGTGTTGAGCGAGACATGGATGTTGATGTGCTTCAGAATTTCATTACGGCTGTAACGTTCTGTGCCGTGGAGGGCGAGCGGTGTCCAAACTGCCGTGGACCTGCTGACCCTTCTTTGATCAAACTGCTTCGTATGTGTCAGCTGAGCACTGAGTACCTGCTGCACTGCCAGGACTTGCTGAGCTCTCAGCTGTCAGGACTGGAGGAGCGTCTGCAGGAGGCGCTCTCTCTGGTCCAGCGAGGAGAAGAACAACGAGCAGAACTTGAAAAAAATTTGCAGGAAGCTAAACAGGAGAATCGAAGGAGAAAAAAAATGATCTCCACTCAACAACTCCTCCTGCAGGCCAGTGCTAATAATTATCACAAGGTAGTTTTCTTAAAAATGTGAAACTCTTACAAAACATTACACCCACAGTCATACATAGCTCAAACATTTGGGGTCGGTATGTTTTTTGGTTTTTTTTGTGTGTGTTTTTGAAGTCTCTTGTGCTCACAATTGATTTGATCAAATCAATAGTAAAAACAGGAATATTGTGAAAAGTATTACAATTTAAAATAACTGTTTTCTATTTTTTTAATGTATTTTAAAATGTCATTTATTCCTGTGATGGCAAAACTAAACTTCAGTATCACATGATATTATCAATGTTAAAAAAAAAAAAAAAAAAACAATATTTTGATCAATTTAACGTGTCTATGCATAATGAATGCATTAATCTCTTTAAAAAATAGATAAATAAATAAAAATCTTACCGACCCCAAGCTTTTGAATGGTAGTCTTTTGAATTTGTAGGCTAATAAATAATTTTTTAGAGCTGCATGGCTGCCAGTTTCTATCCCTCCCACAGAATCCTATCCCCCTCCATCAATGCCTGATTAAAAATATAGTTTGATACCTTGTTCTAGCTAATCAGAATAACTTTTCTTATCGAGCTGTCATTATACTAAGCTAGTAGGCTAAGCTGGTATTTTGCAAACCAATGCTAACCGAGAACATAAAGAAAGGGAAATATGTAATTTGAGCATTTGAGCAACGTGATATGTAATATGCAATTTAAGAAACATATATATATATATATATATATATATATAATATAATATATTTTCACGATTAAACATACATGTATTGTAAAATTGACACTAAATGAAGTACTGGCTGCTCGGTGACCTTTCGTTATCATAAACCAATTCTAATATTTTGATACATTTTTATTCGTGACAGTGCCAGTTCTGTGAAAAATCATTTGTCAACTACTCTTACTTACAAGCACATGTTCAGCGACGACATCCTGAAGTCACAGATGCAGGTTGGTGGAAAAAAATTGTGTCCATTATTTTTTAAATGAAGTTTTAAAAAATTTCAGATATAGGTGAATTTCACTTGATGAATATCAATGATGTGGATGAAAAGAATTGTTATCAATACTCAATATCACTGCTTGTGCATGTGTATGTCTCAGAGAGACAAAAGAAGAGGAAGGTAGAAGAGATGGAAGATGGGATAGAAGAGCTGAAGGAGAAACTGAGACTGACGCAGATGCAGCTGCAGGCAGAGAGAGAAACAGAAAGTTTGAGGCGTCAGCAGGTGAGTTTGTGTTTAAATCAAGACCCAGCATCCCATAGAGCACTAAACCTCTTAAATAACCCTATTTCTTTCTGTATCTATATCCAGTATTTGATACGATACTTTCTGAAATTGTCATGTGTTTGATTGCTTATTATCAGTTCAGTAGGCCTTATAGGTATAGCTTTCATTTACCCACCCTTACTGTTATCAAGCAGAATGTCCAATCTGCTCTTTTACATACAGTGAAAATGGATGGAGACTTGTAAATTATTTGCATTTATTGGGGGAACACAAAAGTTTTTGCGAGTGAAACCAAAAGCATTGAATGAAATAGAATTTTTCCATCACCATCTCTAGTAATTCTAAGGAACGTTAATGGGAAAATGAGATGGGAGGAAAAATAATATTCCAGTGCTTTTGCGTTCCCTTGAGCAACTTGCATTCAATTGCGAAAATTTTCGCGTTGTATCACAAACGTTTGGTGTTCTTCTGGAAACTTTTTGTTTGCTTGCAAAACTTAAATGCAATCACAAAACTGATGATCAAAATAATTTTGAATGGGAAAAAAAATGTATTTCAATGCTTTTACAAGCAAACATAATGTTTCTTGCAGGAATACAATACTTTTATAAGAGAACACAAATGCAAAGTTTCTAGGTGGAATGCAAAAGTTGTGTGAGCAAGTGTAAAAGCATTGAAAGATCTCATTTTTACATCACCATTTCCCCTTAGATGACAAAGACTCCTTAGACTCCATATGAAATACCAGTAAGTTAGAGAAAATATATCAATTAATTTTAATGTGTTACAGGAACAAGAGGAGCAGCGAAGGAGAGAACAGTCGGAGAAGGAAGCACTGGAGAGATGGAAAGAGGAGGAGAGAAGAAAATCTCAGCAGGAAATTGAAGAGCTGAGACAGTTATTTCTCCAGGAGTCTAAAGACATGGCAAGCAAGCGCTCATCCATAGAGGCTGTGAGTATGCATTGGTTTAAAATGAATACTTTAAACTGTCACCAATAGATGGAGACAGATCCTCTGGTATGTATGTCTGTCAGGCAATAGATGAGCTACTGGGGGTATGCTTTTGTTATTATTATAGTAATAACATTTTATGTTTTTTGTTTTTTTCCATCTATAGAAACTGCTGGTGTTGCAGAACAAAGAGGTGGGTGCAGTTAATAATGTCACTTTACAAGAAGAGAGTGACCCTGAGAAAGAACTGAGAGAAAACAGAGAGAGAGAGCTGAAAGAGAAAATGGCCAGGAAGGTGAGAGTTCTTTGCATGTTCACTGAGTCATGCATGAGTCATTAATACAATGCTCTTTTAAAATGAATGGTTATTATTTTTCAAGTTGGCAAAAAAGGATTATTCATCCACAAACACTGAACAACTCTTAGGCAAGTTTTTTTCTATCTAGCAATGGCCACTATCTAGCAATGACTTGAGTTGTTCCACTACTCTAAATTGAGTCAAAATAAATTATGAGACTAAATCTTAAGTATTATTTTTTTTGTGAATTATAAGCAAATAAATTATATTTTCTCACTCTCAAATATAATTAAAAACTGCAATAATGGTCTAATTGGCTAGGTGCACAAGATGACGCTTACGTTCTTTGCAACATTTACATTTACTGTATGGGGACACTTTCATACGAAACTTGGCTAGATATAATGAATGTGTTTCAAATTAAATAGGGGGTAGTAGTATGTCAAATACAAGAGAAAACATCCTCCTTACATTATTATGTACCTCTGTGTGGTAATTCATCAAGATATAGCTCAGAGATTCCTTCATTCTTTCTTCTGTTAATTATATGGTTCAAAGGGATCTCTTCGTTCAAACACAAAACAAATAAGTGTGGACTATGCTGGGGGATATGACTGCTGGGGGATATGAGCTGTTCATTCTCTTTCTATAAACTCTATCTTTAAGATCATAATTTGTGTGACTGTCAAAGGAGATTTCAGCATGCATTATGGACTTAATATATGTTTTAGTAGCTATAACTTTCCAAAGCTGTAACAAGATGTAACAATCCTCTACAATGTGAGTAAATCATTCGCATATGTGACTAAATTTCCATAATTTTCCTGTCAAAATAGTAGAGTTGATGTGGAATTATTCAGCCTTTAAGAACAAGCAGAAGTCACTTCCAAAACCAGACGTGTCAATGCACAAACTCTCTAGACCGGAAAATACAACATGGCTGCTATTTGCAACTTGCCAATTAACAGTCCAATAAAGTACATAATTTCAAACAACAAAATTTACAATGTTCAGCCTACAAAATAGATCATTCTGAAACAGCTGAATTCCTGGTTTCAAAAATGTAATTTTATTTGTCCAAAATCGTGCTAAATTTTCTGTTTCCATGTTGACACTGCTTGTCACTGAATTGTCTTATGAACTGATTTAAACTAAATTAGAACCTAAATTATAATTTTTGGTTCACTTAGAAAAGTGAATGGAAAAAGAAATTTCAGGAAGCACAGAACAGACACCGACAGGAGAAACAGGAGGTGAGTCTTTCTAGTATTGCACTGTCTGGGCATTATAGTGCATTTAAGTTTTGAGTGTTTTTTGTTTTAGTTAAAAGTTATTTAAAGAAATTTTAGAATTCTAATAAAAAATAATGAATGAGTTATACAAGGCTTATTTGTTAAATTAAAACTATGAAGGGAACAAAATTACATTAAAAACAGACTTACCATGTAATTTGACGAACTTCTGGTTTAAGCCCCGCCGATTTACTGAATCTATTTGAATACAGATACAAATAATTTTAAGATAGCTACAGATACAGATATTGGCTCCTCTGCACACCCCTACTGGTCAACAAGTTGCAATACTCTCATCATGTCTGTGATTTGTATGTTTGTGTTCCAGCTAAAGAGTGAGAATGCCAGGCTTGTGAAGGCCTTGTCTGTAGAGAAGAACTCTAGCTCCAGTCTGCAGAAACTTCAGCAGCAGGTTGTTTCTCTCTCTTCTCAGCTGAGCCAGAAGGACAGACTTATTAAATCTCAGGAGGAGAAGGTTGGTTATTTACTTCACAATTGCAAACAGTGGATGAAAGTGAGCTATTATACCATGCTTTAGCCAGAAGATGTTACCTTAATAGTGAACTGCCACTAGAGGCACCAAACAAAATTGCAAAAAATAATGTTCCCAAACAGTCCTACTAGCCCTTCATCTCACATCCCATCTAAAGCTGTGATATTATTTTTAAAGTTTTTTTTTTTTTTTTAAATGGCTCACTCATATATTAACTCATAATTAGATTAACATGATTGTAGTTTTTGTAAAATGATCTGCTGATGTCTTGATTTTTGAACACTAATCATCTTTTTAATTGATGCTTCTTCACAGATTAAAAAGCTGTCAGTCTCAGGTAATGAATTATAGCTGCCATTTATGGACTCATTGCTTGATTACATAAAATGTTCTTGCTTTGAATCAAATTGAATGTGGTTTGACCCATTTTTGTCTCTCATTTGGTAGCTCCAGTGGTTTTGCAAAAAGCTCAAGATTCTCCTGAGGAACCAGAGGAGGAAGATGAAGAGAGTACGTGGTTCAGTAATTCTCAACCACAGTACATACATACATCAATCATGCCATGATGTACATTATTAAAACAAAATTTGCATGCACCTTCAGGCATGGAGGATTCAGATGAACCCCAGTGGAAGGTTCTAAAGTCACACAAAGGAAAGACAGAGCTGATGAAAGCATCTAGACCCATTCTAGAAGAATCACTGGAGGAAAAACTGGAGAATATGGGACTGCGGAAGGTAAAGATTGACTCAAACAAGCATCAATATTAACATTTAAGGCATAAAATACTAAATTAAACAGTGAATTTTTTTAAGAAACATAACATGATTTAAATTAAACTGTAAGAATAATAATCTGATCATTGACATACTGTACAAAACAACTACTAAACTAAAGAACACATCTGTTGTGACTCACACAACAACAGTCCCAACAAAAATGTATTAAGTATGCAGCAAAAATTATTAGTTCATTTTGGACTGTGGATGCATGAATATATGATGTCATTCAACTGCATTGTTCAGTGGTTGAAATGATGATGTTTTGGCAGGGTACCAAGGGCATCTCTAAGCAAACTTTTAAGAGTCTGAGTGCTCTGTTGACTGGTCAGCAGCTGCAGAGATACAGACAGCAGCCAAACCTTCAGAACCAAAGAGACAACCTGGCACGTGAGGTCATCAGGCAAGTGAAAAGCCTACAGAATAGCCAGAGGAAATTAACACCCAGCACTTTAAAACAGGGTAAGCAAATGTGTTATTTATCATGCCATCACACTACCCATACTCATACGACTAACTTATCTGCTTTCATGTCAGTTCCATTTGGTTTCCACTCTTTTGTACCAAGATCAGTCATTCTTATATATTTGTTTTAGGGGGAAAGAAAAATTCAACCCCAGTGAAGGAAAAAAGCCTCCGATCCAGGGAGGACTCAAAGTGGTCCATTCTGAGGGCCAAGAGCCAGCAGCCACAAGCACTTATTCCAACACCCACCCCACGCTCCAATGCACCTCAGAATCAGACTCCGAAAACACTGCAAAAAAAGAAAGAGTATGCTTTCTTTTAAAATATTCAGACTATTCAGAGACATATGAAAATTAAAACATGAAATAGAAAGTTGAGTGGTCAAGCTGCTTTTAAATATACTTAATATTACCTCAGGCTTATCAGTATGTGTTTAATGAGTATATTTTTCTCTTCAGCACACCACCTTTCAGTTCAGATGAGGAGTCATTTGAGGACAGTGCCTTTATCACCAGCTCACGGGGCAAGCCTTCGCCCTCAGTGCGCCTTGTCCAATCAGGATCACTGCTGAACCCAACAGCTGAGCCTGATTGGACAGACAGTGAACCATCAGAGGCTTCTGACACACCCAAACTCCACAAAAGTCCCAATTCACATGGTAAGCAAATGCCAAAGTCCTATATGTTTATGTATTTTAATTCGAAACTAGTCTGAATACCGAATATATTTAATATATATAAATACAGTACTGTGCAAAAGTTTTAGGCCACTAGTATTTTCACCAGCTAAAAAATGGTTTTAAGTCAGTTATTTCCATCTTTTGCTGTAGTGTGTCAGTAGGAAATATCAATTTACATTAACATTTGTCTTTAATTGTAATAATAATTGTAATAATCTTCAAGATGGCTCAAGAAACCTACTTCCAAAGCTACAGTACTGTTAAAAGTTTTAGGCACTTGTGTAAAAATGCTGTAAAATGAGGATGCTGTCAAAAATAATGTCATAAATTTTCTTCATCAATTAACTTATTAATTAAATTAAATCATCAACATTTGGTGTGACCATCCTTTGTGTTTAAAGCAGCTTTTGCCCTAGGTGCACTTGTGCATAGTTTTTCAGGTAGGTTTGCAGGTAGGTTTCCTGAAGCGTCTTGGAGACGTTACCACAGTTCTTCTGGATTGAGTCTGTCTCAGTTTGTTCTGCTTCTTCATGTCATTCCAGACAGACTGGATGATGATGAGATCAGATCTCTGTGTGGAGCACTGGCTGTTGTCAGTCTCCTTGTTCAAACAAAAACTGGATTATTACAATTAATGGCAAAATGAATGTTTTGAAATGTAAACTGATATTTCCTACTGACACACTACACCAAAAGATAGAAATAACTGACTTAAAACCATTTTTTAACTGGTGAAAATACTAGTGGCCTAAAACTTTTACACAGTACTGTATGTTCACAGCTCTCTGTCTTCTATATCATTTTACCAAAATAGAGTGCTGAAGTGAAGACAGTATTTTTATAGGCGAACCCAGAATTTAGAATCACTCTGGTTCCCTATACAAAAAAAAAAAAAAAAAAACAATGAATTATTTGGATTACTTCAGTTGGCTTTGTGACCAACAAAAGTTCATGATTCTTACAAGATTTGTTCATCATGATAATCTTCACAAATAAACACAGCTTTTATGAAATTTGAGCCCTAAATACAATCATCAGTAAAAAGCTAAACCTAGACTATAAACAAACTATAGCCGCTTGACTTCAACAACTATTAAGTCAACTCTTTTGACAACTCTTTCAGTCTTTATTAAAAAAAAAAAAAAAAAAATCATATTTTCTATGAATTTTTGCAAACTCAAGCTATTCTAGAATGCTAACTCGGTTCTGGGTTTTGGCCTAAAAGAGTACACCATCTCTGCAGCACAGAATAATAAAAACAGAATAGACAGATATTTTTGAAATGCCAACTATAAAACTTGCAACTTCCTGTGGGATGTAGACATTTTAATTTTAAAAGTAGTTTAGTCTTACATTATTAGTCAGTTAACATGAATGCCTTTTGATTGCAGGTTCTGTTGTCCAAACACTGACAAGAAGTTTGGAAAAACAGCTAAGCACACCAATCAAAATGCCTGTGGGCGGGACTAGAGTTCTGCCCCCATCCAGCCCCACCCCTCGCCCTACCATTGTAAAACAGCGAGCGGTAAAAAAAAAAAAACACACACATACACATTCTCACATATCTCAAATACTGTATGCTAAAGTAATTTCCATTGCTGTTAAAATCTTGCAGCAGAAATATAATTTGTTTTTGAACATTGCCTTCGATATTAGACTGAAAAGCTTTGTATTATACCTGTCTTCTAGCTGTCTGATGAAGAGAGTGACTTCGAGCTGTCCTCCATAGAAGAGCTCACGGCCAACCGTGCAGGAGTACACAAAAGTTCAGAGGTCGGCGGGACCTCAGGAACCAGTGCATGGAGTTCTGTGGCCAGTAGACCAGGAGCATGGTGAAGTGTGATGTGACTGTGTCAAATAAATGCATTTGTTCATTCCAAAACCAAATTCTCAAGAAATCCTAAAGAATTTACAAGCGTAATTACAAACGAATCATTATTAAAGGGCTTTTCTATGCTTTAGGAAATTAGTGAACCCAAAAGTTGTACCCAAAAGAATCAGCCATTACTTGTTTGTGTGCCGTAATATAACCTTCAGGTGCTTTGTTTTTGTAAGTAGTGCCAAATATAGTCCAGGACACAGTTTGTTTTTAGCAGCCAAGCAGGAAGCAGCTCTAATTTTCAATGAGCTGTGAGTTTTTTATATACAGTAAGTAATTATTGGTTTTCAAAAAAATTGTAAGTTTGTGATATATAGAATATAATTGATATTTGAAATAAATCGGATTCTGATATTGAAGACTATCAATCAATCATGAACATATGAGAGAAATCTGGGGCAGTAAGTATATACAGTCGTTAGTTAAATGTGCTAGAAATGTTAACAGAATTGTTTTACACATTTACAGATTTATAAGGTGTACTTTCATTTTTCTTTGCCTGGATATAACTTTATCATCTTTTTCACATTAAACAGTTGTAAATTTAAACTTAACAATTCATTTTCATGAGTGCAGAATCAGTCTATGCGCATTTTAGCTGGTAATAATGCCATCAAGCTTTATTACCAGCTGAAATGGGCTTCTACTGATTCTACACTCATGAAACTGAATTGTCAAGTCAAGTAATTTCATATTTTTTACATTCTATTACATATTTAATACATTTTAGTTGTTGTTGTTGCTTTTCTTAACATAATGTTCTAAAATATTTAATATCTTTAGTTGTTTAGGAAGCACTACATGAATATCTATAATGATAACTACATTAGCATCCACACCAATAGACAATAATGTTCTGTTTATTATTCTAAGCATGCTGCAGTTATGTTGTTTGCTGCTTTACATGCTCAAGCTCTTTAAAGTCTGGATTCTGATTGGCTGTTAATGTTTTTGTTGTTCATCAGCAGGAAAAAAAGCGTTCTGAGAGTGTCTTCAACAATGTCAGTGTCATTATAGTTTTGGTGTGTACTTCCCTATTCTCCTATAAGTTGAGCGATTATTAAAACTATAGTTAGTAGTAATCTTTTTAGATTTAGTTTTTTAAAGCAAGGCATGATCATGCTCAGAGCAGTGGTAGAAATAATTTCAATAAAATTGGGACAGTAACTAATGAGAAAATATTCTGAAATAATGTTTGTCACACTGTAAATAAAACAAAGATTATTGGAGTACATTTTACAAGAAAATACTATTTCATTTCTACTTTAAATGTTCACGGTAATTGCCATTTCTGAAATGGCTTGTCAAATTTATGAGCAAATTCTAATCTAAATTGTTTCAAAATAAGTCCTACTCCATTTTTTTTTTTCAGTGCATGTGTGACAAAGATAGAAGACAGTAGTTTGCAACAAGTGAGGTAGCTATAAGTTCTGACCAAAAATAAAAGCGACCATGCAGTCCCCACAATAGCCTGGCTGCATGTTCTTATCTCTCAGAGTTGGGTTCCTTGCCATTCTTATCAGCACACATTCATCTCAGAATGAGATTAAATGTTGAATAACACCCCTCTCCGTTTCTCACCCGGCAACGCACAACCTGCCTTCCTACTGCTCTTTCAGAAGCAGCCTGACGATTGTTTGTCCTATTTTACACTGTGACCTAGAATGGCTTGCATCCTCATAAAGAGACATAAAGGTTCCTGGCCTTTAAATTCTGTCTGTGCCTCTGAGCTCTGATAGCCTGAGCTGCTGCAATCATTGTGGGCCCTCCATTAGCGAAGTCTCAGAGAAAAGAACCCGAGCCATGCAGTGTTGGCCAAGATGAAAGACTCTCCAGGGAAAATGGTGACAAACAGGGTGCCATTTACAGCCTTTTACCCATGGTTACCTGGCTTACTTCCTCTGTAACTCTTCCTCACTAACCACTAGATTGATGCCTAATTGCTATTACAGCTCAGCTGCCACTAGAGGGCACAGTGTGTACAGAGTAAGCCGCTTGTATCACAGCAGGAAACAAATTTGCAGAGCACTTGATAAGAGTGTTTCTTTTCATTCTCCGAAGCCCCAAGCGGAAACAGTTTGTTTGTACTTCGCAACAGGCCTTGAGGATTTCGCACTGAATGTGGGCCAGTCAAGAAGAGGACAATTAGGATTTTTACCCACATTTCACACTCGAAATAAGTGTTGAAACAGTCAATCCATAGTTCCTCACAATCTTCTGTGTCCTTGTTCTTTATCTTCTGTCCATCCCGAAGCTCCATAATGCCAGCACTGCCGCTTTCAGCCGACAGACAGAGGATTTCAAATCCTCCAAGATGAACGCCCGGGGGCCCCGGCTTCAATGAGTAGCATCCACTAATACGCAACACCAAGCAGACGATACGACATCCAGTGCGGAAAGACTGGGAAATGGCGAATTCAAGTGACATTGAAATAGTTTTTTGTTCTAGCACAGAGGAAACACAGATGCTAGAAACTGACAGGGTCCCATCGGTGCTGGATACGGCAGGCTTAAGTTCTCCGAAAAGGCTTCGGGATGCTGGATGAAAACAAAGACCTTTTCTCTATTACCGATAGCGGGACTTAATTCGTTGACCCCTGGGTCAGAGCCTCGCGGATAGTGAGGTCACAGGGTGAATTTATTTAAGACGAGTGGCTTTTCGTCCTTACTGGGAAACGTAAACTCACTCTAGAGATCAGCAACACTGTGTTGTCAAAATAACTACTCAGTCATGAGTATGGTCTGAAGCTGCTTTCCATCACCAAGGAATGAAGAATCACTTGGAGATTCCTCCAAGAAGACCGAAGTCCCCTGCAATTGAAGGATGAGCCCAAACTTTGCAGATTCCAGAGCAATTAACCAATCAGGTCTGGCAATATGGTGTGACAGAGTGAGCACATCACGGGCCGCTGCGACTCACATCCGTTATGCATTGAGACTGGCCAGATCTAAATTAGAGAGCCAATTAACTCTGCTAATAGCCCTCTCCAATTTAATCTGGGAGACAATGGGGGATTGAAGACGATGCTTTATTAAAGACGGGAGCTCACACAATATCCTCTTTCTGCTACGATTCGGAGGGCCTCCACTCGCTGCCTTGTTTTTGCTTCAATTAGCCCACCGCCTCCCATGATTAAGTGCCTATAATTATTTTTCAATTAAGGCTTTGATCTGCAGTGTACTGTATACAGCTTCTTGGCACGACAGAAAGAATGAGGATGAGACAGTGAATTTGTTCCCTTTCTGTTTGGCGTTGATGGGGGTGCGGGAGAGATTATGTTTGCAGCGAGGACCCTCTGGGACGGACACTTCCTCTGCGCAAAAGCTGATGAAAGCGCAGCTCGGATTTAGTACGGGCTTTAAAGTTGGCGTCTCCTGAAATTTCCAGGTTTGAGTTTGTTCGGGAATATGAATCATGCTAATAAGAGGATGTAGCTCGGTGGTCCTATAGCGCACATGCCTCGCAAATTGCAGGTCCTGGTTCAGTCCCTGGCATCTCCATGACAATACTCACGACTTGCAGTAAATTGGACTATCCCGATTAGCAACTAATCCTGAATACACAGCACTTGCAAACTGCAGCAGTGAAGGTGATGTAACTCACTGGAAAGGTTGATGCTTTGAACTGTAAATCGCTTTGGATAAAATGTGTTAAATGTTAAATGACAAGTGACCAATAAATGTGTGCAGATTTTTAGCCAAGGAAAAATAACTTCTGGTCTCTGAAAATTTAAAGATACAAAAGACTTAAGGAAAAAAATAAATAAATTATATGATTTTTATGTTAATTGCATAAATGGATATATTACACATAGTGCACATAAAAATGAATTAACCAATCTCAACAACAGACTGAGACACAAATGTTGCCACATAACATGTCCATGGACATTTTTTTCAACAGTCAATCACCATCAATAGTTTATATTAAAATAAATATTGTATATTAATGTATAAGGGGAAAGTGCATTTATTTATTTTTTATTTTTTTCAAGTTTTTCATAATTTTAATCAGGTTCTGCCATTAGTTAATTAAAAAAAAATACAAAAAATGCCATTTAAAATTAAGCAAGTATCAGAATTAAGCAAGTGTACAATTTTCAGCAATGTTAAAAAAAGCACCAATCACAAATTTTGATTATTATTTTACATGAGTTCAAGTCAATTGCTACATTAAAGATACAAAAACAGAAAGCTCTTCTGGTTATTTGGTGTAAGTTTTAATAAATTTAATATTACAAGTTGGCTTCTAATGCCTGATGAGAACTATTATATTGTTTTCAAATATGCAATTAAATTAAATTTAATTTAAATAAATAAATCTTAGCACAAGAAACCAAGACAATTTGTAGTGTTGGGTTGCTGCATGTACTGTATATAAAAACCACTACAGGTAGATTTATATAACAGTACTCTTTCCCTCTTTCTTCATCACACAAAAAATACATATATTATAACTCCCATACCAAAATGAAATGCAAAAACGTACTGAACTCAGTACAAATCTGCAACAATCTTTAAATTAAATAAAAAAAACACCTTCCCTACACTTCAGTGATTTAATCTTAGCTCTTTATCAAGATGTTTTTGTCACTGCCTGCCTGATAAAAACATACCTCTGGGAACTTTTTCGTAAGACACGAAATATGTACCTCCATGTACGTTTCGTGACCTATTCGATGTTAAATGACCACTGGGTGGTACTAAAAGAGTGTTCATTATTTTCCCCAGAACAGTTGAACGTACATATGGTACGTTTTATGTGACGTTGGTTTTGTATGTGTCACCGCAATTCAGTCTGTTGAGTGGCGCTATAAGTCTAATGCTCCTTGATGTTTTAAAATGACGTACCATCTGCACTACCCCTAAACCTACTCGATAGTATCAACAAAAGTGAATGTGACGTAAAAACACAGTGGCAAGCATGCCATTTTAGCTTGTTTTTTAATCTCTCATCTGTAAGCTCTTTCATCGTGAGTCATGTTTTTGATGGGATTCATACCCAAGGATTCCACATCCTAAGTCCAATTCCACCAGACCAGGTAGACAGTTTTCCACTGAATTCTCTTTTGGTTTCTACGAATTGCTGTGTGTTTCAGTAGCGGTTATGTGGGTGAGATTTACAGGGTGGCACTGAAGGGGTACTTAAGCTTTTGTGGGGCCACATAAGACTCAAAAATGTTGGGAAACACTGAGTTAAGCATGTGTCTTCTACACCTCCACACTGAATCAGCCTTCCTCTGCTGCATTACCTGTGCTGGAGGTGATCAAAGAGAGGAGGCTGTGCCGAGCTGGATGACAGGCCGGGCTAATTATCAGTACAGCTGCAGGGATTAGAAGCGATCAGTGAGGAGGGACGGCATTCATGGGGCGGTGTGGTAGTGACAGCTTCCTTTGTGTGAGAAGCTTTAACTACTAGGCCTCACCACACCCTCCAGGCCCATTCTGACATCATGGTGCAGAGTCATGAAGAAGAGGAGAAGGGAAATACTGGCCATTGACGGGATGGTTTCAGCGTCGCCAACGGATCTGTGAGTGAGTGAACAGCCATATATTACAGTTAGAGAGACAGATAAGTAGTGACACAATGGGTGGGGTTTAGCTAGAGTAGTTATGTGGTTACAGATACGGTAGTTAGGACCTCAGGTAATAGTGAAGAAAAGAAAAGAAAAGAAAAGAAAAGAAAAGAAGAGATTAAAAAAAAGAAACGTCCAAAGCCTCTGGTTTTAACACAAAGCCAGAAACAGGGTGCGTCGGCATTCCAATACCTGCCTTCATTCAGAAAATAATTACTGCCGCCTGCAGAGGTGAACAGGTTTTTGGTTCACACTGAGGTTGATGGTGGTTGATATTTGTAAGGCCCAACACCCCAAATCCTTTGTGTCTTTAAAGAACTGAATCTTTCCTCAAGGCAAGGCAAAGAAAACTTGAGAGGGTGTTTCAGCTAGAGATTTAGTCAAATCCAAATGATTAGACAAATGCCATCTTTCAGGAACTGCATAATATTTTAATAAAATGTATACAGACAAAACAAATTTTGAAGACAGATTCTATAAAGAGAAGTTATATATAATGATAGAATAATAATAATAATTATAAACATAATAATAAAGCATCTGCTAAATAGAATACTATTAGACATTTAATATATTAAAATTTGATAATATATACATTTTACATGACAGTAAAATATATAATGCTACAAAAGATTTCTATTTAAAATAAATTCTGCTCTTTTGAAGTTTCCATTTAGCAAAGAGTCCTGAAAAAGAAAGAAAATAATCATTACTTGAGCACCAAATCAGCATATTAGAATGATTTCTGAAGTATCATGTGATACTGAAGACTGAAGTAATTATGCTGAACATTTTTGCTGGGAAAAAAAATATATTCAATTATTTTTAATTGTAATTATATTCACAATATTGTTCTTTTATTGTATTTTTAATCAAACCAATGCAGCCTTGCTGAGCATTAGAGACTTCTTTCAAAAAATAAATTAATAAATAAAGAATTATAATGATAATAAATAGGTCCCACTTTATATTAGGTGGCCATAACTACAGGTGCATCTCAATAAATTAGAATGTCATGGAAAAGTTCGTTTATTTCAGTAATTCAACTCAAATTGTGAAACTCGTGTATTAAATAAATTCAGTGCACACAGACTGAAGTAGTTTAAGTCTTTGGTTCTTTTAATTGTGATGATTTTGGCTCACATTTAACAAAAACCCACGAATTCACTATCTCAACAAATTAGAATATGGTGACATGCCAATCAGCTAATCAACTCAAAACACCTGCAAAGGTTTCCTGAGCCTTCAAAATGGTCTCTCAGTTTGGTTCACTAGGCTACACAATCATGAGGAAGACTGCAGATCTGACAGTTGTCCAGAAGACAATCATTGACACCCTTCACAATTCATTGCCAAAGAAGCTGGCTGTTCACAGAGTGCTGTATCCAAGCATGTTAACAGAAAGTTGAGTGGAAGGAAAAAGTGTGGAAGAAAAAGATGCACAACCAAGTAGTGACACAACCAACCAACTGAGAGAACCGCGGCCTTATGGGGATTGTCAAGCAAAACTGATTCAAGAATTTGGGTGAACTTCACAAGGAATGGACTGAGGCTGGGGTCAAGGCATCAAGAGCCACCACACACAGACGTGTCAAGGAATTTGGCTACAGTTGTCGTATTCCACTTGTTAAGCCACTTCTGAACCACAGACAACGTCAGAGGTGTCTTACCTGGGCTAAGGAGAAGAAGAACTGGACTGTTGCCCAGTGGTCCAAAGTCCTCTTTCAGATGAGAGCAAGTTTTGTATTTCATTTGGAAACCAAGGTCCTAGAGTCTGGTTGCTTGAAGTCCAGTGTTAAGTTTCCACAGTCTGTGATGATTTGGGGTGCAATGTCATCTGCTGGTGTTGGTCCATTGTGTTTTTTGAAAACCAAAGTCACTGCACCCGTTTACCAAGAAATTTTGGAGCACTTCATGCTTCCTTCTGCTGACCAGCTTTTTAAAGATGCTGATTTCATTTTCCAGCAGGATTTGGCACCTGCATACACTGCCAAAAGCACCAAAAGTTGGTTAAATGACCATGGTGTTGGTGTGCTTGACTGGCCAGCAAACTCACCAGACCTGAACCCCATTGAGAATCTATGGGGTATTGTCAAGAGGAAAATGAGAAACAAGAGACCAAAAAATGCAGATGAGCTGAAGGCCACTGTCAAAGAAACCTGGGCTTCCATACCACCTCAGCAGTGCCACAAACTGATCACCTCCATGCCACGCCAAATTGAGGCAGTAATTAAAGCAAAAGGAGCCCCTACCAAGTATTGAGTACATATACAGTAAATACTTTCCAGAAGGCCAACAATTCACTAAAAATGTTTTTTTTTTTTATTGGTCTTATGAAGTATTCTAATTTGTTGAGATAGTGAATTGGTGGGTTTTTGTTAAATGTGAGCCAAAATCATCACAATTAAATGAACCAAAGACTTAAACTACTTCAGTCTGTGTGCACTGAATTTATTTAATACACGAGTTTCACAATTTGAGTTGAATTACTGAAATAAATGAACTTTTCCACGACATTCTAATTTATTGAGATGCACCTGTATATACAGTATTTAAAAACCCGTTTTATGTTTTTGAAGACAAACTAGCCAGGTTACTATGGAATGTCAGACATCTTTTCAAGCGATAGCTGAATTTATACAGGTTAGACAAATGCATATCATTTAACTTTGTACAGTAGTTCCCTTTCATAGATTTAAAATGAAATAGCTTTGGAGTTATCAAGTGCACTCCTTAGCACAAGGATATAAACATCTAGTTATGCATCTAATGTGCTATTTTATACATATATAAAGGAGAAGACATCTAAACTAATAGAGAATATGGAATATAATGAAATATACTTCAACAGCACCCCTATTAAGATGCCCTTTAGAAATGTCAGCCTTATTTTTAACTGTTTAATGTAACATCTGGAAACTGAATGAAGAGAGAATTTCTCACCAACCAGCCTTTTCTATGGAACTGATGAAAAGAAGCCACTTAACACCATCAGCTAATTGCCAAACGCAGGCGATGTTACAAATGCTTTACTCTAATGGCATGGCATCATCTAGCATGAATATAGCCAATGTACACACTGAGGTTTATTTATATCACACACTTATTGTGACATCAAGGCCTTGATGTATTATTTTAAAGAAAAAGAAAGTAAATATGTGCTAAAAGCTGGAAGACGAAAGCAAGCGTAAGGAAGTAAAAGTTGATCCAAGAGAAGTAAAGTAAGAGGAAGTGAGGGAGAACGGAGGGAGCGAGAGATCAGAGAGCAATAATGTAATATCAGGCAGAGAAGAGAGGCTCTTTAAGGGAGAAGTAGGGATATTGGCGGCGCTTGTGTGGAGGTGAGGGGAGGGGAACGGGGTTTGGATTGTGTCTGAAACATTTTGTATGACCTCCTCTCTCGGCCATCCATCAGAACGGCTGGCTCATTATTCTAACTAGCCGGCTCTTTTCTTCTATTGCAGGACACCATCAGTAGCAATCTGCATGCCAATTATCGGCCAGACCCCCTGATACCCCCGTATGAAAATGATCTGTCAAAGAAAAAAAAAGAAGGGGAAAAAGGAAAGTGAAAAGGCTTTTGCACCATAGCCCCAATCTCTCCCCTCCCCTCATTTTCTACTCACTCTTTCTCCTTCTCTCTCTCTCTCCCTCACCCTCCCTGTATGAGCAGTGACAGGGCTTCCTGGAAAATTAATCTATGGAGAGTGAAGAGAGAGAGAGGGAGTAAAAAAATTATAAATGTAGCTATTCTTCGTCTTCAGCCGGCTCAGCTCTCGGGCTCCGCAGGGCAGGGGGAAGTGGAGAGGGTGATAATTGCAAGAGAGAGAAGGATGATAACAAAGGGATACTCTTCTTCCCTTGAATGTTAGACTAAGGGCAAGAGCAAGTGGGCCAGCTACAGCCATCTTTAAATGCTTTGAGTCCTTCCAGGTATTCTCCTTTCATTCGGCTATCAAATTACAGATGGGAATCCAACATTATGTCAATGTTCTGACTGATCTTCATTAAAACTTCCTCACAAACTGCATGTGCTGAAATGTGGAGGGCCAAAATACATAATAAAGATGTCAAACAATGATGATCTCTGTACTAAATCAGCAATAAAGATCACAAAGACAAAGTTATAGAGAATGGAAAGACCAGTTTAGCTACTTTAACAGTGATGAGAGACAAAATGACCAACTTTTAATGTTCACAGGAGGGGTATTCAAATGAAGTTCTAAAAAGTCATATTATTTTTTAGATTTCTCAAAACAAGGTCCAAAAATAGATTGATTTTAATTTTTAGGTTGGCAGCAACAATACCACAGTGTAAAAACGTCTCGGTTACGTATGTAACCCTCGTTCCCTGAAGGAGGGGATGGAGACGTTATGTCATAGTGACTGACGTAAATGGGATCTCACCCGAGAGCCCAATCACCTTCGAGTGTTAACAAAACAAGCCAATGACAGTTGGCAGGAGAGCGCGTGCAGACGCACACCAGTTTTTCGCTGAGGAGCCGAGACTGTGTGCCCCGGCCATACAGCGGTGATACAGCAACTGTGGCGATGGGACGTAACGTCTCCGTTCCCTCCTTCAGGGAACAAGGGTTACATACGTAACCAAGACGTTCCCTTTCAGTCAGTCACGTTCGACGTTACATCATAGTGACTGATGTAAATGGGATCCCTGTGAAAACACCACTATTGCTGACCAGTGATGGGAATAACGGCATTATAAATAAACGGCGTTACTAACGGCGTTATTTTTTTCAGTAACGAGTAATCAAATAAATTACTGTTTCCTCCGTTACAACGCCGTTACTGTTACTGACAATAAAATACGGCGTAACTATAATTTATTATAATATTATTAGAATTGTATTTTTCAGTTCATCTGAATGGATGTGCAGTGTAGCTGTATTTGACGTACTGTAAACTCTAGTGTGAAGGCGCACAGCTCGCCGTCGCTTTGTCTCACAAGAAAGAAAGATACAGAGCAAGAGAGTCTTTCATAATGACATGCAGAATTGACGAGCTACATGTAAACGATATTCTTTGTTGTATTTTCCTGTCAAAATAATGGAGTTCCTTTGGAATTCTTCAGCTTTTAAGAACTGCCAGGTTCCTTGGTAGTGGGCGGAACTAATGCGCAAACAACAAACTCACTGGCTGGCGCTCAGCTATTATCATCCCTGTTTTGATTTCAGCAAATCAATTCGAACGAACGCAGACTACGTGATTAATATTCATGAACCCAGCAGCTTATTAAACCTTAGCGCGTTTTATATTGTTATTAGTAGTAGAATTCGTAGTAGTTTTGTTATCTTATAAATTTTTCCCCCTTTTTTTTATAGAAACACTAAATGACAAACAACATCTTAAGCACCACCACCAGTCCCAAGTTCAGTCAACATGACAAATATGCATTCATACTTGATTATTCTAATTACTAAAATTCTATCATCATATAATGCTAAATTATCATAATATCATATTATAATGCTTGACTGACTGATGCTAAGTGTCAGTGAATAAATAGTGTAGATTATTGTACAATGTTTTATAATAATAATTTATTCTATTTAGAGTCCATTTCATTAATTTAACATTTAATATTGGGGGCATCCAAGTTATTTGACATTTGAACATTTTTTTTTTTTTTTAAAGTAACGCAATAGTTACTTTACCTGGTAATTAGTTACTTTTATAATGATGTAACTCAGTTACTAACTCAGTTACTATTTGTGAGAAGTAACTAGTAACTATAATTAATTACATTTTTAAAGTAATGTGCCCAACACTGTTGCTGACTCCCTCCAGTGCCCTGCGGAAGCCGGCAAGTCCCCCCACACCAGTTAGGACAGAAGATAGGACAGGGCTTAGGCAGAGATGAGAGCCACTGCTGTTCCGTACAGTGGGTATGGATAACACTGGGAAAGTGTACCCAAGTAGGGGAACGCTACGGAGGCCACATCCTGCATAAAGGAGGTACCATGTGGAGATTACACAGATGGACTGGCCAAGAGCAGTACTACATATGGAAGTCTCTGAGGTAGACTCAGCCAGCCTGGGGTGAGATCAATACACAGCAGAGACGGCAGAAAGTCTCTGCCAGGGAATAATGGGACACGGGCTCACCGTGAGGGGAGCCGCACTGTGGAAGAATACACATGTGGGATCACCCGAAGGGGAATCACTACACATGGGCACCTAGCCCAGCACAAGGGCTGACCTTGGGCAACACACGAGTGCTGGACCTGGCGTCTGGCGCTCCGCCACGCCTGACTGCCGAGAGTGTGGGAGGAACCTCAACAGCGTTCGCCAAGGGGAACTGAACTGAGAAGCAATAAGGCGCACGTATCCGGTCCATAGAGGGGAATGGCGCAGCAAGCGTGATTGACACCGAGCGGGTCCGGTGTTACTGGCCATCTGAGGTAAGTACACGGAAGGACACGGGCTCGACACGGAGATTATAGAATCTCGCAAACGTGTTAGGTGTCGCCCAGCCATCAGCTCTTCAAATGTCTGCTATCGAGGCACCCCGTGCCAATGCCCACCTCTCGTAGAGTGTGCTCTTACACCAAGGGGGCACGGTAAGCGCTGGGCCTGGTATGCCAAGACTATAGCCTCCACTATCCAGTGGGCAAGTCTCTGTTTGGAGACAGCCTTTCCCTTCTGCTGTCCTCCGAAGCAGACAAAGAGCTGGTCTGAGGTCCTGAAGCTCTGCGTGCGGTCCACGTAAACACACAAGGCGCGGGCGGGACAGAGCAGAGCAGTGGCTGGGTCTGCCTCCTCACGGGGCACCACTTGCAAGTTCACCACCTGATCCCTAAAAGGCGTGGTGGGAACTTTGGGCACATATCCAGGTCGGGGTCTCAGGACAACATGAGAGTCAGCCGGTCTGAATTCTAGGCACAAATCGTCGACTGAAAATGCCTGCAGGTTCCCTACCCTCATGACCGAGGCCAATGCAGTGAGGAGCACTGTCTTTAACGACAGAAACTTAAGCTCTACTGACTGCATTATGTATATGATCGTATGTATATGATCGTATGTATATGATGTATATGATCGTAGTTATAACGTTCTGCATTTCTGTTTTGAGCTGCGCGCGCTGAAGATGACCAGTAGAATGAAGCATATGATAGCAGGTTTTTAATCAATGGGATTTAACTCATTTATCTCATATAGAATACGCTCTGTTATTTATATAACATAACGTTAATATTATGACTGGCTATCTGCACAAAATGCACATGAACGCGTCTGCGCGGCTCTGAATGAACTCCTTTTGTGGACGCGTTCTTCACGTAATAACATGCAGAAACACAACTAAACACTAAAAATTCACAGTGTTTTATTATAATAGTGTTCTCATTATAATGCTATGTATATGACATAGCCAGTCATAGTTATTAATATTCTGCATTGTTGTCCTGCTTGCACCGCGTGCTGAAGAGATAATCACTGTATAATACTACAATGAAGCGTTTTACTGTAGCGTAACTCAACCAAATGCATATTATACGAGATAAATAATATATACACGATATAAATAAACCGACTGAAATGTTTTGAAATCACTTGTTGTACCCTACCTGATCGAAAAAAAACGAAGTCTTCCACTCTGCCTGTGTCAGTTTGAGTCTTGTTAAAGATTTAAATCCCTGCCGCCAAGATGCTCCTCTGTCGGTGATAGATTAGAAAGCGAAACTTTAATCTATGGGGCAAGTTGGGTTTATTCACGCACGTTAAAATATTTATTTAAAGCTTCTTTCTTTTAAGATTCTTATTTACAACATTATCATAATAGGCTGTATATTAACTTATTGGGAGAAAACCCAATCAAATCAGTGAAATCAGACACTGAGCACCCCCATAAAGCCAAAATGGCATGATCATAACACCCCGCGAATATTCGACTGTGAGATTGGGAGTAGAATCAGGCTCCTCGAATCGAAGCATCGAATCGTCGACTATTCGGGGACACCCCTAGTACGGACCAGCACGTGCTTGTCGTGTAGCAGCGATTTGAAGCGGTGCAGAGCAAGCCATACTGCTAGCAACTCAAGGCAGTTGATATGCCACTGCAGTCGGGGCCCTGTCCAGAGCCCCACAGCTGCACGCCCGTTGCACATGGCTCCCCAGCCCATGGCAGAGGCATCTGTTGATACAACAACATGACTGGACACTTGCACTAGGGGAACTCCCGCCCAAAGAAAAGCAAGATCTGACCACGGGCTGACGGCAGGACAGGATGACTGAGACCCGGTATGTGCCGCATCTCCATGCCCAACTCGGGATTCGGTCGTGAAGCCAACGCTGAAGCAGTCTCATATGAAGCAATCCGAGCAGCGTGACAGCGGCTGCGGATGCCATATGCCACAGGAGCCTCTGAAACTGTTTCAGTGGAACCACCCTATTGCGCTGGAAAGACTCCAGGCAGTTCAGCATCGACTGAGCACGTTCTATTGAGAGACTTGCTGTGAGGTTGACCGAGTCTAACTCCATGCCGAGAAAAGAGATCCTCTGCACAGGGGAGAGTTTGCTCTTCTCCCAGTTGACCCGAAGCCCCAACCGGCTGAGGTGGCTGAGCACCATGTCCTTGTATTCGCACAACTGCGCTCGAGACTGGGCCAGTATGAGTCAGTCGTCGAGTTAGTTGAGAACGCGAATGCCTCTTTCCCTTAACGGAACAAGGGCTGCCTCCACGACCTTGGTGAAGACACAATGCGACAGGGACAGCCCGAAGGGGAGGACCTTGTACTGATATGCTCGCCCTTCGAACGCAAAGCAGGGAAACGGTCTGTGTCAAGGGAGGATCGAGACATGAATGTATGCGTCCTTCAGGTCGATCGCCGTGAACCAATCGAAAGGACGGATGCATTGAAAGGTGCGTTTCTGCGTCAACATCCTGAACAGGTCCAAGATTGGTCGTAACCCACCGTACGATGGGTTTCTTGGGTACGATGAAGTAAGGGCTGTAAAACCCTGACCTCATCTCGGCTGGAGGGACCGGCTGTATCGGACCTTCGCCAGCAGGACCGTGATCTCTGCATTCAAGACAGGAGCATCTTTGTTCAGCAAAGAGGAGAAACTCCAGGTAAGCTGAATCGCATAGCCGAGTCTGATGGTCCTCCTGAGCCAGCGAGACGGTCTGGGGAGCGCTAACCAGGCCGCCAGAGACCGAACAAGCCTGACTAGGGGAACCACCGACGTATCCGCAGTGGGGCAGCGAAGTGTAACACAGGGACCCGACCCGGAAGGCAGTGCGTCCCAGAGTGGGGTCTGAGTGCGCGGTGCGACACTTACCTGGCTCCACGGCTGGGCAGGGGACGCGTGAGGAAGCATCGCGTCCTCGAACCAGACCCTGCTGACCACTGGCGAAAGGAGAGGGGGACGGGAGTGTGGAGACTGTGTCTTGTGCACTGCCATCCTCGCCCTCTTGGGACCCGGAGAGAAAGGAAACTGCTCTTTTTTGAGGTTTTGGGTACCACTGGCTGAGGAGCCAGTGGCGGAACAGAATAAAAAGGAAACAAAAGATTCTCCACTTGGTGCGGTCACCATCTCCTGAAGAGCAGGATCCAAGGACTCCGGGTCGCCCATCTCAGGAACGCTGCCTGCCCTGGCGCTTCACGGGCTTGGCAGGGGCGGAGACGGGCTGTGCTGCTTTCCTGCGGCCAGCTCCATGCTGCGGCCGTTGTGAAGGCTGCTGCTGAGGCCAAGATGGAGCGGAGGTGGAGGCAGCAGGAGGGCGCCCTTGATGACAAGCAGACGGAGGGACTGCAGCCGGCGGTGGGATGGAGACAGCAGCAGGCCACCGGGGCAGGATGTGACAAAACACCTCCGTCTGCTTCTGTGCGGTGGAGAACTGTTGGGCAAAGCCCTCCACCGTTTCGCCGAATAGGCCGGCCTGGGAGATCGGGGAGTCTAAGAAGCGATGCTTGTCAGCCTCCCTCATATCTCCCAAGGTCAGCCATAGGTGGCACTCCTGGACCACTAACGTGGACATCATCTGACCCAGGGCCCGCGCTGTGACTTTCGTCACCTTAGGGCGAGGTCCGTCGCTGTGCGCATTTCCCGCAACACATCTGGGTCAGCACCACCCTCATGCAGCTTCTTTAATGCCTTGGCCTGGTGGACTTGCAGGAGGGCCATGGCGTGCAGGGCGGAAGCGGCCTGTCCAGCAGCACTGTAAGCCTTGGCCGTTAGAGCGGACGAGAACTTACAGGCCCTGTACGGAAGGCGTGGATTACCCCTCCAGGTGGCAGCACTTTGTGGGCAGAGCTGCATGGCAATAGCACGCTCGACCAGGGGGATCTCCACCATCGAGGGTGGTGAGGATGGAGGAGGCGCTAGGCCTGTTTCGGGCAGAAAAAGGTGCCTCCAAGACCTAGTCACCTCCTCATGCACCTCCGGGAAGAATGGAACTGGATGCGGCTGCCGGCGATCGGCCTGCGCCCCCATGAACCTATCGTCCAGCCTTAAGCATTCGGGTGAAGGAGGAGCCCTCCAGTGCAGCCCGACACTCTCGGCGGCCCGGGAAAGCATAGCAGTCAGCTCTGGATCTGACTCGGGCAACGCCACTCTTCCTGCTGCTGAGAGACGGAAGAACTAAAACAGGGCATGGCAAGGGGGATACCCCCTCATTTAACGAGGAGGTATCTGGACCGCAACACCACGATGGTCATGTTCCTGCAACGAGAACATGACTCATCCACAAGCGCTGCCTCAGCGTGCTGATAGCCCAAGCACGAGACACAGCGATCGTGACCATCAGACGCAGCCAGGAAGCGACCACATCCAGAAACGCACGAGTGTGAAGCCATCTTTAAAAAGACACCCGTCGCTCGTGGAGCTCTTTTAGATATTGCTCTTTTAGAAAAAACACTCTTTTAGAGAAAGCGCTGAAGCGCCCAGGGGAGGTTGCGGCACGACCGCAGTTTGATAGGCTGCAGCACGCCGCGAGAGAAGCAGCAGCACTGGACAGCAATCCCCACTGACGCGCCGTAACACCAACGCTGAAACTTGCTGTCTGGAAACACTCTTGGAGATTCGCTGAAAAGGCCCGGCTCCGAAGCGAAAAGCTGATGTGCATCTGCACGCGCTCTCCTTTTATACCCGGGGTGGGGGTACGCATGGCAAAGCACGCACGCCAAATGTCATTGGCTTTTTTTGTTAAGACTGGAAGGTGATTGGGCTCTCGGGCGAGATCCCATTTACGTCAGTCACTATGACGTAACGTCGAACGTGACTGACTGAAAGGGAACCAATGGTAACACTTTAGATTAGGGAACACTATTCACTATTACCTTGTTGCTTATTAGCATACATGTTACTTGCATATTGGCTGTTTATTAGTACTTTATGTTACAACCTTGTAGCAAATTAGCTCAAAAGGGAAATGTATATAAATAATTACAATTAATTATGATTAATTACAATTACTTATATCCACTGCCAGTAATAACTGTAGCAGAATTAAATTGCCATCAACTAATCTGTTTGTCCAGCGAACATTCAGTGTAAGTTCATATCAACTCTAAGAAAGGATATTTCCGTGGCCACAGAAAATACTTTCCTATTAATGCATTAGAGCCTGTAGCAAGGGTCGAAATCATAAAGGGACATTAATTTGCAAGGCAGAACCAGAAACTCATGTAATTTGTGCACAAAACTTTTATTAACTAAACGCTAACACACATAACTAATCTAAACAAACAAATGAATAAACATACACTCACGCGTACATACAAAAGGGGAGCTAAAGTGGATTAATGAAGCCAACAGAGAAACCAGAGAATGCAGTTATGGAAAATAAGTCAGAACCACCTGAGTTAAAAACCATCAGTGCCGTTTTACAATGGGGTCTACCGCTTACACTAAACCTCTGTTTCGTTTAGTTAAATATACGATCCTTGGTCGTTGAACGAGTGTCCGGATGCAGTCTCAGATGAAAGTTCTGATGGTTTGAAGGTTTGGTGGTGTTGGAATTCTTCAAGTTCTTCTGGGTTTGAAGGGTGATGAACTCCAAAAGATGTTATTCTGGCTCGGTGGTAATTGGGAGTTTCTTCCCAGGTAGAAAGTGAAAAAGAGCTAAGAAAGAGATCTGCTGATATCCGAGGATCTCTGGTTGAATGGAAAGTCAAGGCCGCAAGGCCTGGCACAAAAACTTAAGGGTTACTGAGGAGCTCACATCCTCCTCATCCACTTAGGATCTAAAAGAACCGCAGACTGCAAGGCGGGTCACTGATGTGAGAGCTTTATCTGCTATAGAGGTCACTCCTTTCGGGTGTCAAAGAGCCAATGGTGTCTTGAACTTTTGGAGGAAAATTTTACGACTCTGTCTCCAAGCATGGTAATTTGCATATGTAACTGGATCGGAAGTTGATATACAAACTAGTAAAGATTCTTAGAACACTAATATGTTGCATAGGTATCAACATATAATATACACTCTCAATTAGATCATCTGAAGGCGAATTGATAGAGACCAAACATGGTATAAGTGAGGTGATATTAACTAGTGATCTATCATAAGCATGCATAAAACAGTATACAATACACAAGAACATATACAAGAACAGTAATAATATACACAATGACCTGAAGGATATGTGTGTGTTCATTCAAAGAAAGTTTTTTCTATGAATTAATTAGAGAAGAGTCCATTTTTATGGCATAATGTCTTTCCTAAGTTTCAAAGATGGTGAGAGAGAGAACTCTCGACATGCCATTAGGTCACAAAGTTTATCTGGTCTGGCTGAAGTGTCCTGGTTTCCATGGTAATTGGGGGCCTGGAGTCATTCACAGACATACTGGCACCCAGTATGTGTATTGGGTGAGGGGTCTGTGATTATTTGTTAATCTAATGACTAATTGATTTGTTAAATGTAATGAAAAATTGTGTGTCTGATTGGTCCAAATGCTACAACCTCTCATTAAATGGCTTGAAGAAAAAGAGAGAGATTATGTAACATAAACAAGAATGAGTTCGATGTAACTGTTCAAGACTTTTTATTCACTCACTCAATGTATAGCAATTGCAACAAACTTATCAACCAAGTAACAATTTAACAGAATGGACAGCAACTAACAAGAAAGGGAAAAAACAAAACAAAAACAAAATACACAGAACAAGACTCAAAGACGCTATTTACTGGCTGGCTCACAAGAAGCTGTCGTCATATTAAGCACATATTATTGCCTTATTCTGCATGACCATATTCTAGATCCCTTAACCCTACTCCATGTCTAAACTATCTACTATTAATAAGCAGCAAATTAGGAGTTTATTGAGGAAAAATTGTCAAGAAAAAATAGCTATTTTTGTGTTGATAGAATTTAAAAGCAGTGATTCATGTTCCAGTGGGCTCATCTGATCTCAAAAGCTAAGTAAGGTTTGGCTTGGTTAGTATTTGGATGGGAGACCACATGGGATTACCATGGTTCTGTAAGCATACAGTATGTTTCATGTTTTTTTTTTTTTGTTTTTTTTTTGCAGTTGGTGGATGCTTCTATCCAAAGCGACTTAGACTTAGCACATTTTTTATATACAGTTTATTAATTCATGTATTTCCTGGGAATAAAAACACATGACCTTGGCATTGCTAATGTAATGCTCTATACTCCTTGGCTGCAGGAATGCTTTCCAAGCCAGTTCCTGGAAACACACCAACAGTACAATTTTGTTTCTAATCATACACACCTGAATCAAACTCATTAGCTTGTTAGTAGAGAATCTAAGGAATGGATGAGTCAGAAAAGGGATGTTGGTCGGCGCCAATAGCCTCGTGGGCAGTGCACCGACACTGTCTCTGAGAGGACAGTCCCCCCTCGCTGTCTCCCACTTCGCTTCCTGTCTACATAGTATCCTATCCTAATAAAAGCAAAAAAACGGCAAAAATAAATCTTAAAAAAAAAAGAAAAGGGATGTTGATGAACCTCCAGGAAGAGGGTTGGGAAAATCTGGGTGTTTCCCTGTCTATGGCCTGAGACACTGGAATATATTCACCACGACCCTAGATAGGACAAGTGATTTGGAGAATGGATGAATTCATAGTACAAATGGAATTAATCCGGGTTTGGATCTGCTAACTGGTGATCTCTGCATTACAACATGGTGTTTTTGTAGCTCAAAAATTGTGCTTTGTGTTAGCAATGGCATGACGGGTTTGTTTCTCAGAGAATGTATGCAATGATAAAATGTATGCTTTGAATGCAAGGTATGTTGCTTTGGAAAAATGTGGCTGCTAAATGTACAAAAAATGTAGTTTACCATACATACGTTTGACTGTTAGATTTTCACCAAGTGTTTAATCACTGCATTACTCAGTAGGTTTCAGCACATATACCATTTTTGTCACAATATATCCATGTTCATTTGGCCTAAAATTGTAGGCATGATGGTTGTGCTGTTTTTACATATTGAGATTACTTGTGCCTATTTATAAAGTTTCTAATTTCTCTCCTACACTCTTCAAAATAAAGGTTCTTTATTGGCACCAATGGTTTCATGAAAAACCTTTAACACCCATGGAACCTTTACACTGTACAAAAGGTTATTTATAGTGGAAGAAGGTTCGGTCCCACTTTATATTAGGTGGCCTCAACTACTATGTACTTACATTTAAATTAATCATTTGATACAATGCACTTACTGTATGCATACATGTTTATACATTGTACTTATATTTAAAAAAAAATACCTGTATGTAATTACATCTTTAATCATCTTCTGTAATTAAATGTATAATTACACTGTTGACCCATCCCTTACACCTTAACCCACCCTTAAACCTACCCATACCACTAAACCTGTCCCTAACCTTACCCGTATCCCACCTCAGTACCAGCAAAAGTGTTTTGCAATACAATATGAACACAATAAATGCATTGTTTTTATTTATCTATGTAAGTATACAGTAGTTAAGGCCACCTAATATAAAGTGGGACCGAAGGTTCTTTAGATTATGAAAATGTTTTTCATAACTAAAACAAAATTATTCTTTTGAGAACTGTCCTCTGAAAGGTTCTTTAGGGAACCAAAAAATGGTTCCAAAATGGTAAAGTTTGGAAACTTCACTTTTAAGAGTGTAATCCATCAACACTCCAGTGATACACCTGCTAAAATCAGACATTTTGCACCAGACTCCATGTAGAGTGAACATGGTCAGAGCCTTTCTGTGGTTAAGAGAGTTTAAAAGTGAAAGAGGCCATTGAAATCCAGTGTGTCAACTCATTTTCAGCATAGGGGACAGCCACTGAAGCTAAGCCAGAGAACAGAGGCTACTGAGCTTCAGCGGAGAATAATGTTTTCTCTGTTTCCCTTTGTGCTGCATGTGTGTGTGCTTTGATTAAAGAAAGAAGAGGCTCTAAGCGTGTTAAGGCCATTTTGTCCGATTGTTTTCACACCCCCATCCATATCCTCCCGCGAAGAAAGCTTGATATAGACGCCACAGTGGAGCAAAAGCAGTGTCTCTCTAACCAGGCTGATCTACCCAATCTCACAGAACAGAGCCAACACAAGTTAACCAGACAAAGCCGGAAAGGGTTTTGTAAAAAATCTATTTCATCACGGTGTTGCTGTGTTTTGTAGGAGATGAACAAAATGTAGTAGCTGTCTTGAAGCAATTGTGCAGTAAGTAGCGCACCTGCCCGAGACATATAACAGTTGTTAGCTTATGGGGACCAAGGTTTGAATCCAACTTGGCTTATGATTACCCATTCTCCCACTTTCTTGTCTGCTTCTGCTGTCCTGTAAATAAGGGCCAAATAGAAGTTTTCAGACAGACCTTGCAACTGTGTCATCCAGACAAGCCTCTGAGGTCTTATGTCACATTACCCTGTCAGACCAACCCAGCATGCTGTGCTATTGTCGTCAGTATGCACTCATTTAGATACAAAGCACTGCTAGGAAATCTCTCACTGTATGTGACATGCTATAGCATTCTATAAGTTCTAATGACTTAAGACTCTAATGACTCTCATTTACCATTTTACGGTAAAATTCCACAGGTGAAATGCAGTCATCTGAATAGGAATCTGAACAATTTTCTGAACAATTCAGGGACGCCTGAGGAGATTCAAAAATTCAAGATAGTTCAACTTTGAACACACAAATTTGCAACATTGACCAATATAAAGCTGTATACAGGTATGTTTCTTTGTATTAGTATGAATCAGGGCCGTAACCACCATAGACATTGCAGGGGACGATAATTAGAAATGGCCAAACTGTCCCCCAATATTTGAAATTCTTTCACTGATTTGCTGCACTCCATTACACAGCACTTGTTAGAAATATAAAAAGCTTAAAAAGTTAAATTTTCAGCTTGGTCTGCCTCAGTGGTCTAACAGCACTCGTCAATGTGAAAATAATTGTGATGGCCAGACAATTGCTACATTTGTCATTGTCATGTGACCAGAGTTATTTGCACCACTTCACTGCCACTCACAAATCCTCACCCATGGCCTCCTGGGATAGTAAAATGTCCATTGGATGTGCACTTCAGAATCTATAGTAGGTCATAGGGGACTTTTGCCTACTGTTTTATGAATAATGAGAATTCGGACATACTACATATTTCAGATGCAGGCCTGGTGTATATTCATCCATCCGTTCTCCAAATTGCTTATACTCTGTAGGGTCACAGGGATGCTTGAGCACATCACTTGGGCTGCAGGCAGAGGAGAACACCCTGGATAGATGTCCACCACAGTGTGCACATACCCATTCACACCTACAGGCAATGTGGGGGAAACCAGAGCACCCAAAGAAAACCAATACAGAAAACAAGCTCAACTGGGAGATAAACCAGGACCTTCTCTGATTCAACAGTGCTACCCACTGGACCACCATGCCACAATTACCAGGCAGATGTTTATAGTTTGTTGAGGACAGGCGTGCTGTAAGTTTTCTAAGCCACTCAACATAAGTTTCATATGGCTTTCAGAAAATTAGTCGCCACACTATGAGTGAGTTGAGAATGTTATGCTTACTGCTGAGCAACCAGCCAAAACACACTAAATCCCCCTTGCAACAAACTAGCAATGACCCAGAACAATGTAGCACCAGAATATTGTAGAAACATGGGGACTGGCTATTTTGACTTGTGTCGGTGTACTGACACACAGTTCAGTATCTTACTGTAGCAGCATATTAGCGAAAACCACCCACATTTTCTACAGGAAATGTACTGATCTAGTTATTTTTGCATTTGTATTTGGTGAGGCTAGTGCTACAGAGATTACACACTTCAACTTTAAAAAAAAGTTTAACAAAGTGTAGGATATATAGTATATTTCAGTACATTTCAATAGTAGTTGTGAAGCTTGGTAGTTTAGGGAGTTGTCAGTCAAAGATATTAAATGAGCAATTAATCATATTCTATAATTATTATTATTCCATTAGCATGGTTCATTATTCTATCAGCGAGCGTCTGCTCTGACTGGATTGGACTTTATCATTAGAAGCTAATGTTACAAATACTTGGTGGTTCCAAACTGAAAGACTAAGTAGTCATTCTTCATCTGGACAATGTTGCATTGTACTTTCACTCCGTATTTCTGAAGCTCCTCTTTCTCTATCACAGTGAGAGGTTTGACACCAGACAGCACAGATCGGGATGCATTTGAATATGGTAAGTGCAGTAGTCACGGCTGTTTAAGTGCTCTGAGTGGAAGAGCTGAACTCTCCCCCGGTCGCTGTTCCCTGCGGTAATAATTAACAATCCTGTCGCCAAGTCGTCAGCAGTCAATTACACCTCCTGCTCCCGCGATACATACGCAATGACTGCGAGCAAACACCACGGAGTGAGAGAGAGGGAGACAAATGCTGGAAATTGAGATTATTGCAAAAGGGGGGATTTTTGTATGGAGCTGAAGAGCCCAGTGTCAGGAGGTGAACGGTGAACACGGGCAACCCGCCGTCCCCCAAAACATGGAGCTATTATAGTGGATTACACAGAACAGGGGACTTTTGGCGGGAGCGTTAATTGGAGCTCTGGATGGCGTCAGTTTCCAATTACTTTTAAGCTAGCCTACGGTTAATGCAGTGACAATGGGCAATGGGTATGACATTCGGAGGAACTGAGCGATGGGGAGAGGGAGCGGAGGAAGTGGGGCTGTTCTCACTGATTTGCTGAGAGGAAGATGACAATGGTGGCTAACGCTGTGGTGACAGGCCGCATCTCATAGGCTACTTAGGTACTGCAGAGAAAAAAGTAAACAAGAATAATAATAGGTGAAATGTATAAGATAAGCTTATTTTCTGCACACAGTGTTCCATGGAAATACAATGATAATTTTCTTGCCATCTCACAAACAGGCAGAACTGCTGTAAAAGCCTGGCACAGAAATGAAGTGGAATTAGATGACACAATTTGATTTTCCTGGCAAACAACAAAAGAATCAGACTTAAATGGGTGCACTGATGGCTATTTTAAAGCATTAATAATATCATTACATGCATATTGCACATTATTATTCAAATCTATTACGTCATGATTATAGGAGTGGTGTATGTAACTTATAATGTAAACATTACAATAAACATGTTATTTACATTAAATGTAATATAACATACAGCAAACATAATCAATGGGTGAAAATAAAATCTTTTTAAACACTCTTTTTACACTAGTTGAATTTGTCCACTAATAATGTCCACTAGCAGAGTATATATACAAATTACATTAAAATTATTATTTTTTTTTTTTCCTGAAAGTAATGAAAATTCACATCACAGTGTAAAATCAACCACATCTCGCATTTTGTATTGTATTTAATATGATTCTGTGGTGGAAAGGACATTAGACATTATATTTGAAATATTTTAGGCATTTTTGTCTCCTTTGCCTTGGACACATAGCATTTATGTATCCTAGATACACATACTATAATTTCAGATTTGCCTAAATGATGAAAAATAAAACATTCTCTGAAAACTGATCTAAATTTAAAATATAAATCATTTAAACACAATGAATATTTGATAAATAAATTATTTATTTCTGATTTGTTTAGATTTTCATAGTTTTAAACAAAATGTTGTGATGGATTTTCATGAGATTAAAAGTCTGGTCTGGTGTAAAATGTTAATATGTGTACATAAAATGCATTTGAAGACACGGTAAACAGTTTCTAAATTTTTTTGAAGTGATCTTAAAAAAAAAAAAAGTCAAAAGTTACACCCAAATGCATTTGGATAGACAAACAGTTTGTAGGTGTTGTGTTGCTCATTAGCAGATATATATGGAATCTTCACACTTTTATGAGCTGACTTTTTGCAGAATGATCATTCTTCATTTAAATCTGCTTATGGTTTTTGTTTGTTTGTTTTCTAATCTGCTAATTTTTTAGTACATTATAGCAGGCAAAAACATCAGATCAAGCAAGATTTTACCTGAACATTAACTTGGACATTCATCCAAGCTTTGCCACTTAACGTCTTATTAAAGACTGCTTCCTCTACTGACTAATGTACTTCTATTAGCAGAATCTTCAGTAATATGGCAAAACTGCAGTACTGACTGCAGATTATCTCTTCATCTCTGGATCTCTATTCTCAACATTCCACATAAACTGCATAACATGTTTGATTAACCCACTAATTAGCCATGTGACATAAGTTAGTGAAGGCGAAGAAAGAACAGAACTAAAGAGCTGGAACCAAAAGCAAGGAACCACACAATATCATCTCCTCTCTCTCTCTCTTTCTCGCTCTATTCTCTTTTCCTCTTCCTCAGAGCTCCAGCATCAGTCATCCACTCCAGTCATCTCTCATCCCTTATTACCCCACTCTGTATGAAGAGCCTTGCTCAGGTTCTCACTTGAGTTTAAATAGCTATTAGATTTGAATTATGAGCAGCATTGATGCACTCAAGCATATGGTCCTATCACATCAGCTCATTCGGCCTGTATAAATTACAGCTGTATGTGGGAGATGAATGGCAGCAGGCCAATGCCAGCTAATCCACACTGTGCTAACAGCTAGATGTACATACGCTAACTTTCTCATAGTTTGTTAGTGAGCTCAGCCATGTTTTGCTTTGGCATGGAAGTTTGTAGTTGATCACCTTGTATTGTAATTGTAAAAGGGACATTAAACTTGATAGATGCATTTTTCCTGAACTTTTAAAAGTGCTATTTAGTGTTTTTTCTCCTCGAGTCTAATTAAATTATTAGTAAAGTTTTGTGCAACAGAATCATTTTTTCTCTCTTTTTGATTATTTTGTTGCTGTCTTTAAGTCTCCTGTATGCCATTGAAGCACATAAAGAACAACTTTCAGGAAAGTCATTCTTTATGTGCTTGAAGTTAATATACAGTTGAAGTCAAAAGTTTACATACACCTTGCAGAATCTGCAAAATGTTAATTATTTTACCAAATTTTTATTTTTTTATTTTTTTTCACATAAAAGACATATACATATAGTCCACAAGAAAAAAATAATAGTTGAATTTATAAAAATGAACCCGTTCAAAAGTTTACACACACTTGATTCCTAATACTGTGTTGTTACCTGAATGATCCACAACTGAGGTTTTTTTTTTTTTTTGGTTTAGTGATAGTTGTTCATGAGTCTTTTGTTTGTCCTGAACAGTTAAACTGCCCGCTGTTCTTCAGAAAAGTCCTTCAGGTCCAACAAATTCTGTGGTTTTTCAGCATTTTTTGTGTATTTGAACCCTTTCCAACAATGACTGTATGATTTTGAGATCCATCTTTTGAGGACAACTGAGGTACTCGTATGCAACTATTACAGAAGGTTCAAACGCTCACTGATGCTCCAGAAGGAAACACAATGCATTAAGAGTCAGGGGGTGAAAACGTTTTGAATTTGAAGATCAGGGTAAATTTTACTTATTTTGTCTTCTGGCAAACATGTAAGTATCTTCTGTAGCTTCTGAAGGGCAGTACTAAATGGGGAAATATATATATTTAGGCAAAATACAAAAAATGTACATCCTGTTCAAAAGTTTACACCCATGGCGGTCAATACAGTAGTTACAATTGTAGTTACAATTCATGCACTATGGTAAAAGTGTTTTAAGGTCATATAAACATATGTGCCCTACCAGTGGAGTCGGAAATATCGTAATTAGAAGTTTCAATCACATGAAAGTCATATTTACTGTTAGGAAACTTATGAAAGGTGAATGTCTAGGATGAAACTCTAACAATTCTAGATTAACTCTAGATGATACATTGCTGAGTCTAAACACAGCAAAACTAATCTATGTAATCCGTAGGGAATGGCATGAAGTGAATCATTCAACTTTCACAGTTTGCTTTATGTAAGAAAATCATGATACCATGTTGTGATACCATGTATAAAAAGTGAATGAATAGTGAACAATTTTCATTATTTAGAATTCAGATGTAATTATTTGGTTTGTTGCTTTAATGTAATTCTTTTAATATATACACTGCCATTCAAAAGTTTGGGATCAATAGGATTTTTAATGTTTTTTTAAAGAAGTGTCTTATGCTCATCAAGGCTGCATTTCTTTAATCAAAAATACAGAAAAAAAACACAATAATATTGTGCTATATTATTGCCATTTAAAATAATGGTTTTCTATTTTAATATACTTTAAAATATCAACCCGGTCTCACAGTAAATTCATACATATTTTATGAAGTGGCTAATTCGTGGCTAATATGTTTTTTTTTTTTTTTTTCACAAATCGTACGAATTCGTACAAGTGACGGCGTATGAATTCGTCCAATTTGTGAAAAACTGTACGTATTTTATGATGTGGCAAGTTCGTAGGAATTCGTACAAAGGACCATAACCTAACCCTGCCTCTAAACCTACCCCTCACAGAAATCCTCAAAGAATTAGCCACCTCGTAAAATACATACAAACTGGTCATGAGATAGCGTTGTTAAAATATCATTTATTCCTGTGATGCAAAGCAGAATTTTCATCAGCCATTACTCCAGTCTTCAGTGTCACACGATCCTTCAGAAATCATTCTAATATGCTGATGATTTATTATCGGGGGCTCAGAACGAGATGTTTTGGGACTGGGGAAGAAGTTTTGAGTTCTGAACGTTAAGTTTTCATAGTACAATGAATACTTTTAATACACATTTATCGTGAAAGATACAAGAGATTTTAAATCAAATATTACAGCGAGTACACGAGATGCACCTTTGAACTTTCTCTATAGCAAATAAATGAAGGTAAGACCATCACCTTTTGACTTCTTTTTGATGATACACTTTCATTTAATCTCAATGAAAAATGTAATTCTCCTCTACCTGATGAACATTATAAACTCTAGAGACTCACAGAAGTGACTAATTTGTTTTTTTCTCTATTTTAGTAAAACTGTGTAAATCATTCAATACAACTTCTTTACAGAGAGCAGTATAATGGAGTCATTTTTGGCAAAGGATTGCAGAGTCTCTCGGTTTCCTAGGTATCACGTCAGCCTGCTTTTTGATCCAGCCTACGCCTATTGAGCACTACAGAGAGAGTAATTACTGCCTCCATTGAGTGTCTCATTTCATCCGCTATAATCTTTTTCTCCATTAATGTATTATTAGTTGGATTTGGTACAAACAGATTAAGCAGGGGGCGAGAAAGGCAGAAGTCATTTGTTAATTGCACAGGCACCTTTTATTTGGCTTCTTTCCCCACTCAAAGTAAGTAAGGCGTGAAGAATTCCGCCGCTGAGTTTGAACTGTAGATTAGGGCATGGGGTTAGGCGAGAATAAATGAAAGAGAGAGAGACTAGCTGAATGGCAGAATATTGCTCCAGTCTACCATGTCTTAGTTTCATTGACATTCAGATTTTTATCAAATAATGAATTAAACCTTGATTTTCTGTCTACTCAGCAAAGAGAAACCCAGCAGTCTGTGGCATCATTATTTTTTACGATATTTCAAGGTCCGCTGGAGAAGATATTCAAATACATATGCTAGAGTACATGCATGTACCTTTTTCCATTCTTTATTTATTTCATCTCATGAGGGCCTGGAATTGGCTATAGAACGAGCCTGAGATCAGTGTGCATTCCTTTAATAATTCATTTCCGACCCCTCCTCTTAAGATCATATGTGTTTGGACATGGTCTCTGTGGATACCTGGCTATCAAAGGGAAGGAGAAAGCTGGAAATAGCAAATTAAACTCCATCAGCTAATGTGTTGTCAGGTAATGAAATAACAATCTGACACCCACTCATATTGAAATGCAAAAGAGGGGTCTCACCATTACCCTGGCAATTTATCATAAAAGGCAGTGAATTTCTACTTAATATACATGAGGTCTGCGAGTTATTACGGAACTCCACAGTCTAACAAACTTCTGAAAGTGTGCACACAAAAGGGTCAAGCATATTATTTTCACTTGCATCATATGTGAACGACAAAATGGCTTTCTGGAGAACTGAAAATCAAGTCTCACTTTGAACATGCTACAGTCTATTCTTCCTCCATACAATGCTCTCTCTCCTTCTCTGTCTTCTTATGGCTGTTTGGAATGAGAAGCAAGAGAGATAGATGTGTGTGTGTGTGTGAGTGCGTGTTAACTGGCGGTATCAGTGGGAAGGTGGAAAAGGCTATTTCCAGTGCTCTAATTCATCTCTGCCAACAAAGTCTCCAGGCTTTGCCTCTCTCAGCTCTCCACCTTTCTCAAATGTGGCTTAGTACTTGTTGTACCCTGTTCACCTTGTTTTTCTGCTCCTTTGGGTATTGGGTCATTTCCCTGTGCCATTCTACATTTCTCTCTCTTTTTTTCTTTCATTCTTTTTTTTTTTTTTTTTTTTTTGTGCATACTGCTCTCTGAAGCAGAGGAGAAATGCCCTCAACCATTAATGTCAATTGGATAAGTAGCACTATTAGAGATGGAGGGAAAGTTTCACCATCTATGGACAAAACAACCTTAATAATAACTTTTCACTTTTGGAGTGATATGAGGGAAGAAGAATATGTAGGGTAACATGTTCTATGACACATTTATGTGGCCCTGTAAAAATATATAGGACATATTGTGGAAATTTTGATAATCTACAACCTTTCAAATATCCCCTTATTTTAATATATGGGCATCTTCAGTCACAACTGAGTAGCTGTGAAAAAAAATAATAAAAATAGCTAATACTTATTATTATAATAATATCATAATATTGTTATATTATTTTTTGCACAATTTTTGTACAAAAAAAAATATTTGAAATTTTTGTGGGACAAGATTAAAATCAAATCACATACATAAAAGTAAAAAAGTTAAATGTAAAAATAAATGATGAGATATATCATAAAAGCACATTTTTAATGTGATGTTCATTTAACAAAAAGAAACATTTCTTAATTTTAATGAAGAAACAGCCCCATTAGATGTACACAAAAGATTCATGTGTCTAGTCTATGACTTAGGCCCAGTGAAGCAGCATTTCGTCCTTGGATTCTCTAGAAATATGTTCACATTTACCAGACTTAGTGGGGTCACACTCAGGGTTGAGTGTCTAAAAGAAAAATGGTGGACAAAACAAATGCAACATAATACAGCTTAAGCTGTTCTTAATGTCTTACTGTGCCCGTCGCAGTAGGAGGGTGTTTAGTCCTGCATTGTTTACCATCAAACAACCTCTAATGAAACAGCCCACCTCAGTATTACTGAAAACCGCTATATGAGGCCTTAAGGGAGGGAGGGAGGAATCCCCCCCCCTGAATTTCACTAGACTGTAGACTGAGAGCTGTCATATCAATCTGTGGGGCATACCGCTCTATGCTAATGTATAATTTATATGACACATTTTTACTGCAGCTGGCCATAATGCCATTATATTATTTGAATGTCTTGGGCTTCCCTCTGGAGACCCCCTATACAAATCAGGCCTGTCTCTCACCAAGCAGGGCCAAAGATTAATGACAAACGTGGCAAGGACAAATGAGAGCGCCTGACAATATCTTGAAAAGTTTTGCATATGAACTGCCTCAGCAAATATCCTGAAGCCCAGAAACAAAGGCACATGTTCTTGAATGGCCAGGGATGACCCCCACTCCACAAAAAAAAAAAAAAAAAAAAAAACAACTCACAAGGAAAACGCGTCTTCTGTGTTCTTTTTCTTTCAGTGTTCTCCTCTGTGCCTTTGTCTTATGTGCATGAAATTCCCCAATTCCCCCCAAATTCCCCAGGTCTATAATACCTGGAGAGAGTGATCCATTAACATTCCCATTCCTCTCAATGACAGTTGCTTGGCTGTCACGGGAAGTATGCTATTTGGAATCTACCATCTTTGGATGCTCAGTTCTGCAGCCAGATTGACTAATCACTCTGGAACCACAGAACAACCAGAATAAATCGTGCACTAATAGAACTAAATCTACAATAACATAAAATATTTGGGATTTAAATTTTGCCAAAGTAAATTATGCATCACAATAAGTGAGTAACTTTAATGGCCGTCCACAAACAAAGATTCTTTTTGCAGCCAAATGGTATAGTTACAGCACCTACCAGCAGGGGGCCGTGTTAATCAGCCAAACCTTAACTCAGTGATCAAGGCAGCTATTAAAAGAAACAGGAAATAGTCATTACATACCCAATCACAGGCCTCCATAATCAAAACCAATGTATATGTCATCATCAATGCCAAAGTTCACTTGGAAGTCATCTTGGGAATGCGCTCGGGCAGATATTTTTAGTCATGCTAATTAAATGCTAACTAATTCAAGTTGCACTGTCTCTGTCAGTGCTTAGACTGGTCAACGGTAACAGTTTTAACGCTTGTGGCAAGTGGCATATGTCCTTTTTAACAACAGGGAAATATGTGGAAGGTGTGCATTGATGACAGACTAGAGGAATAACAACACGAGCAATGATTGTCACCTAAAGCCAGTGGCTCTTAAGATGGATGGCTGCACCACTGTGCCGGCAAGAAGCTGTTCACTTCCATTTCCATCCTGCTGAAGAGTCACAGCTGATTAAAATATCCACACTGCTCATTCCCATTAACCATCCACTCATTTTCCACCAAACCTCAGCCCTGCTCTCTCATTTAAAGAGCCCCTGCCCTTATTAATGGACCCGGCAAAACGACAGCGAATTACAAACTCCGATGCTTTCGTTCCTGACAGCCAAGAAGCAATTTGTTTCATGTTTACAGGCTGAGACCCAGCTACAGCTGCATTCAGCTCTTCACAACAGTTTGCTCTTGTTTTGTTACGCATCTATACTCACACAGGAACTAAAACTTTAAACATCTGTGTATATTCACAGCCTGTGTCATTAGTTTGACATAAAAGACAGGCCTTGGTCGTCTGCTCTCTTTACAAAGAAACAAAACAAAAACCTGAAGATTGTAAAACTGAGCTGCTGTCCATGACAGATTAAACACTGTTAGGTGATGATACAATAACAATCTTCTCGTGAGTCTTAAGACACAAAGATAAACTGCTGTCCGTATGTTATCTATAGTGTAAATATAAGAGCATGTTGCATATACAACAGACCCTTTCCTATGCTACAGAATGGCTATAAACAGAAAGCAGTAGGCCTTTCAAAGAGCTGATGTCCTCTTCTATACACTGAGCTCAAGCATATCTGGAGCGAAACCGCTAAACTCTTATGGTGTATTCTATTGTGCTTTGAAAAAAGCCCTTTGAAATGCATTAGCATTAGACACTATCTAAAGAAAGACCAAGTAAGGATTTGAGACATAGCAAAGAAGCACAAAGAAATGGGATACTGAGAAATTTATTTATTTATTTACAAAAAAAATAACCTGGATCCTCCCAACTCTATTGGAGGCTTTTCTTTATTGTTTGGTAACAATTTGATACCTCAAAGTTCTATCTGTATTTTTTTAGCTCCCAAATCACTTTTTTCTCTTCTCCTCTCAACTGCGGCAAATTTGTTTTCAGTCTCCATAAAATAGCCTTTTCTTATTTCTGAGCAGTGCTGTATACTGTGGAAAATTTTTCACATAATGTATCCTTAAAAGCACATTACTCTGTCTCATACACCGTTACGAGTTAAGACCGTGGTTAATATTTACAGTCGTGAAAACAGAGCGAGCGAGAAGGAGGGAAAAAAAGAGAAGAAAAAATGGGGAGGAAAAAGAGAGAGGATTTTGCCGTGGAATAAAATTCCCCCACCCACGTATACACACTCGCTCTCTCTTTGCAGCAGTCAAACAATTGCTATTCACAATCCTACCCTTAATGCCTAAGACCCGCATAAAAGCGGAGAGTTTAAGAATATAGGGATAAGCTCTTTCAGCTTTTCTAAGTCTTAAGGCTGGTTTATGCTCTGTGAATACTGAGCATCAGCCGCCACTGCTGTTGCCACTCTAAATAGATATTACAATGATTTGGGAACAATGGATCCTTCCAGACACAAAAATACATATATGTGTATATATACTGAATAGGAGGCAAACATTAGCAGCGCTCTGACAATGCGAGCTCATGAGAGATGGAGAAGAAGAGAGAAAGATTACTGTCTGTGAGAGAGAAAAGGCGAGATGGCAGTCAGGGTGTTTGTGGGGAAAGCTGGGGCTGGGAGATGCTTTGAGAAGCTAAATCTCCCCCAGAGCACAATGCTGCTCCACTGATACAAGCAGCAGACATGGGGTCACCTCCCCTCCGGGAGACAAAGGAGCCGCACCGCTTACAGACGAGAGATGAGCTCCGGCACCTCTGCACCACCGGCTCAGCGATGGAAACTTTTGCTTTATTCACTCGTATTGTTGCGTTTGTTTTGCAATCACTGCTGTTGGTAATTGGGTGTTTCTGTGAGTACTTTCAGCCCTGAGGACTTTTAGTAAATAAGCTCCCACTAGTTTATTTAATTTTGCTACTAAAAATTACTTTATTTAACAGGTTTGTTATTTTATCTGAAAGTCATGACCTTTCTAACACATTTTATATTATTTATCATTTTTAACAGCTTTTTTTTTTTTTTTGCGGACATGCAATATTTTTGGAAAACAGTGCAGGACTGCTTATTCTTATGGTCTTGTTCTGTCTTGCTAAAGCTAATGTCATGGCTAGCATTTCATCCATTGTAAATACACACATATAAACAATATTTTCAGCAAAATTTGTGGAAATTACAGCTTTGAAAATGACACACCATAAATATATCCTGCTTGCAAGTAATATTTACCAAGATAATTCTTAATTTCTTCTGACATCACGTCATATTTCATCTCAAGATTGCTCTTCAATTACACTCTCAAGTCTTGTTAACCAAGAACACTAACTTTAAAGAAAAAAAAAAAAAAAAAAACATTATTAGTTGCAAAATTGTTGGATGTGATGGAAATGATGCCAGAACTGGTGAAATTTGTCTTAATTTGTGTAAAAAATTAAAAGCTTTGTCACCCAACAAATATTATAATGTTTTTTTTTTTTTTTTATTCCTATCATTATAGTAAAATGTAATATATTTATGATTGATTTCCAGATTTTAAGGATAAAAGTCTTGATCTAAATGGTAAAACAATAAGATATATACATAGAATACATTGGAGATACCTGGTCTCATGACAAAAAAAGTACCTGTGGGATTTTTTTCGCAAGACGCAAAATACGTACCAATAAATACATATCACTGCAGTTTCCAACAGAAATGAACATTAGAGGTGGTAAAACATCAAGCACTTGTAATCATTTTCATACACAGTTATGATTACAGCTCTGTATGTTTCGCTTTCCGGACATAGGCCTAACAAGCTTGCTCGATAGCTCAGCCGGCACAGAATTGGACTTAGGATGCAGAATCACTGGGTACAAATCCCGTCAAAAACATGACTCACGATGAAAGAGCTGAAAGATAAAAGATTGAAAAACAAGCTAAAAAGTCATGCTTGCGATTGCATTTTTACATCACATTTGCTTTTGTTCATACTATCGGTTGGGTTTAGGTGTTTTAAAACGTCACAGAGTATTAGACTTATAGCGCCACTCAACGGATATTTCAAGTCAGAACTGCGGTGACACCTACAAAATCAACATCACATAAAAAGTACCATATGTACATTCATCTGTTCCGGGGGGGAAAAAAAGAACACTCTTTTAGCACCACCCAGTGGACATTTCACATCCAATATGTCACGAAACGTACATGGCGACACGTATTTCGCATCTTGTGAAAAGGTTTCCAGAGGTACGTTTTTGTCATGAGACCAGGTTGGAAAGACAGAGATCAGTTTTAAAGCATGAACCCCCAATGCATCTAAATTATCATATTGTGAACAACTGATGCATAAAAGTCCCAACCCTACATATATATATATATATATATATATATATATATATATATGTCACAGAAGAAAAGATCTGTCGCTACCATGACTTTAATAAAAATCGCAGATCATATTGCAGTTGACACTGGTTTGACTGTGGACTGGGCAGATGCAGGTGGTCTTTATATTTATATTCAACTTTGGGGTATTGATGTCAACAGTAACGTTTGGTGGCACTGCAGGAAATATACCCTTGGGGCTGTTATTATTCCTTCTCATTCAAAAGGCCTGAGGGGCAGTAGCTAACAACTCTCTCTCTCTCTCTCCTTGTCTTAATCCAGTGCAATCACCGCTCTTGGACTTTGCCACCTCTCACAATTATAGCAGCCCATAATCCGAGCGGCTTCCATTTTCCTGTGAGGTTTAAGAAGAGCAGAGATCAGGGGGGATCACTAACCACCCACACACAGTCCTCTCCATAGCTCCCCGTCAACCCTGTCACCACAAATCATATGGCGATGGCTCTGATAGATTCTAATGCTGCCTTCTGCTCATGGTCAGTGCTTAAATGCAGTTTAGTGGCTTAGGGAGGATTTGCTTGTATCAGAGGTGCTTGGTGTTTATGAGAAGCTTTCTCAAGCGTATTGCGCTTGTTCACATGTGTTATGTTGCCAAGATGGCCTTTTGAAGAGGCTCAAGAATTCACCAAGTTTGAAGTGTGGTCAATGAGATACTTGACTTAGAGGCAAAGTCTCTCTTGCTGGCACTGCTCATGGAGTTTAAGCTGTTTTTAAGGGAGACATTCCTAATTCAACTCAAACAGATATGACTACCATGTCCATTTGGATGGTGATCCACTTTGTAACCTCTCAGTGGCACCATGTGAGCCGCAACCAAGCCGGAAAACACAATCTACTTTTTAAGCAAGCACTTCAGGAAGAGTTTTTAGTGGCTTATGTATTTATTTGAAAGAAAATAGACTTGACTGTGCATTGAAGTGTGATTAAATTACCATTTTCCTTGTATATCTTATATAACAATGTCAATAAACCATTACAGGTGCATTCAGTAGTTTGATGCTAATAGAGTGCTGTAGTGATGACGTATTTTTGTAGGCAAACTCCTAAGTCAGCATCACCCTGATTTCCTCAACTAAAACCCAATAGGATTTGCCACTGGGTTTTGGATCACTACAGAAAAAAAGTTTTGTTTCCAACAACTGGCAGAAGTGAAAAAGCTAAATGTAGGCTATAAATAAACTACACCATGGTCAAATGACTTCAATATCAACTCTTTTTATTTCAAAAAAATAAATAAAAAATAAAATAATAATAATAATACTTTTGATTATAAACACAATGAGGCTGTGAAATTGGACAAGTAAATAAATAAATAAATAAATAAATAAATATCAAAAATATATTGCTGATGTATTTTATTTCATAGAATAAAATGTCAAAATATCTTGTGCTTATGTTAACACCATACCTTACTTCAGATATTTAACCAAAACCCATTAAAAAAAAAAAAAAAAAAAAAAAAAAGCCTATTGACTTTGGGATGCTCAACCAGGAAGTGCTAAAATGCTAACTTGCTAACTTGTTTATGGCTTTTGGCCTACATACATGTAAAAAGCTACATATATATAAATCCTGGTCACACTTTATTTTAAGGTCCAATTCTCGCTATTAACAAACCATTAACTATGACTTTTGCCTCAATAAACTTCTAATTTGCTGCTTATTAATAGTTAGTAAGGTAGTTGTTAAGTTTAGGTATTGGGTAGGATTAGGGATGTGGAATATGGTCATGCAGAATATGTGCTTTATAAACACCAATAAAAAGCCAAAATGTTAATAATAGGCATGCTAATAAGCAACTAGTTAATAGTGAGAATTGGTCTCTATACTAAAGTGTTACCAAAAACACATTAAAAAGTAAATTATGTTTTTGTGAAGACTTGTCTGAGTGGTGTACGTTCTCATGAGATGAACTGTACTCCTAATAGTTTTCTATTAAAAAAATGTTTTACATGTATTTCTCATATTTTAAATGCCACCTCTGTACGGTATTGTCTAGCACCTGTATGGCTGAAGAAGCAGCATAGTTTTGTCCAGATTATGAAAATCAATGGGGTATAAAATGTTCAAGATCCAAAAAGGACATAAAGGTATAGTGTGAAATGAATCCATACCACCTGGCTGCATATTCCAAGTCTTTGATCACTTTATATGATGAACAGATTCAAATTTAATCATTTATTCAAAACAAAAATTAAAACATTGATCAACGGACATCAAAAGTCAACTTCATATAACCTCCTTGGCTTGATGTAAGCTGGCGGTGATCCATCTTTGATGGAGCTTGAAAGTTTTTGACCACACTGACTTTTATAATACAGCCAAGTACAACAGAAATATCTTATTTTGTGTTCCAGGAGAGGAAAGAATGCCATATAAGTAAATGATGATGTTATATCTTTAATACACTGCGTACAAATGAGACATCTTTGAAGAAATAGACTGGAATTGTCTCAGTGATGTTTGAATGTATACAGCAGGAAGAAAAAACATTGTACTGTCTGTCAAGTGCATCTTTCTGGAGCTTTCTGAGCTTTGTGAAAAAGACTGGATTCACTATTGAGTTGCAAGAAGAGTGCTTCAAAGTCATACTAGAAAGAGAGAAGCAGGGAGATTGAAAGTGAGACAGAATGAGAGAGAGTCCTTAGCTACTGGAGAAATACATATAAAGCTTAAGGAGATGATAGAAGCGGTTAAATGAATCATCCAGTTGGCTTTAACTGAGCTTGGCTGCTTCTGTCCTCCTAGCATCTTTAATGTGTTTGTTTGCCTGCAGGGCCCGTGATTTTTTTCCCTTCTTGTCTCTGTATCCCTCTCAAAATGGGAAGATACAGATTTATTTCAAAACCTTTAAATGGACTTGAATCGATCAATACCTTTTTGTGTGTGTGACGAAAGCCATACAGGAGGGGGAAGAACACCCCAATGCGGCAGATGTTACAATTCCGATTTGCCTTTCATTCTTTTTCAAACGCACACAATAGCATAACGAAAGGAATTTCAAAGGCCGATTTAAACTGATTTAAGTTCGAGCTCTTGTCATAAAAGTGTGTGTTTGCAAGTATCATAAAGATGACTAGAATGAGGAGAGAGACGGCAATAAAAGCAACCCAAGGCATTGTACTTTCTTTGCAAAAGCCTTAAGATTCTTTTTAAAAATACCCAGGCTTGGAATGATTTGCTCAAAAGTGTTTTCAGATTTTGTATATACATTTCTACAGTGCAAGAGATAGTTATCAAGAAGAATAAACAACTTGAATATGCCGGAAGGACAGGATATGAAAGGAAGTGCTGAAAAAGAAAACCCTGCTGCCAAGAAAAATTGAAAATGGAAGGCTTCCTTTACTTTCTGAGCAGCCGTTTCTTAGAAATAACATAGAACATAGAATAGTGAACAGTGAGATATTAGTGCTTAAAAAATGTTACAGGCAGTTTTTATAAGATTGAGCAGACCAGGGCTAGTTGTCTCATTTTTTACTCAAGTGAATATTTCTCAGGATAGTCAATTCTGTGCACATACATACCTTGACTACAAACAGAAACACCTCAAATACACCTTTTGTCACACTATAACTTCAGGTACTTCAAATAAATAAATAAAAAATAATTGCTGTGATTAGTCACAACTTAAAATTCAACATTGGAAGTAATAATGTGTTGTTGATCCTTCAGAAATCATTCTAATATGCTGATTTGGTGCCCAAGTAACATATGCTTAACATGTTTGTGGAAACAGTGATACTTTTCGGGATTCTTTGATGAATAGAAAGTTCAAAAGAACAATTTTTTTTTTTTTTTAATTAAATTTTTTGGTAACAGTGTAAAAGTCTTTACTATCACTTTTGATAAATTTAATGCATTCTTGGTTAGTATCGAATGAATGAATGAGGACCACTTGACCTGAACTGATATTTCTGAAAAAAAATGCTCTAGTCCTGTAAATACAAGTCAACATTTTAGTTATTATTTACGTTCTTTTTATAGCTGACACAGTGTTTTTATTGTGTACACTTACACGCAACATCTCTAGCAAAAAATATGAACTGTAGAATTCACAAACCATTATTCTAATTTAATACAATTTTGGACTAACCAACATACAAAACCACTGGAAGATAACCCATATTTGTGTAATTGGACTTTTGACTTTATAGATTCAGATTGTGACTACTTTTGACGCTCTGTGACAACTATCACTGTTTTACCATATATGCAAATAAAATTAGACCCTAAAAACATTTAGGTGATATTTTATTTTGACAATACACTGGCTAGGTGTCTAAAGATATACAACTGAATAATAGTTTGCAATCCAGTCACTGTGTTGCTCTACAGTCTGCATCATGGAAATCTCTTTCCACAGCTTGGGTCTTCTTTTAGTTACTTTTGATGGATTCGTGGCATCATCCTAGCAAATGAGTTCAATTAAGACTGGGCAACCATATTGGCAAAGTCCCTAAAAATGTATATCGGCACTAAATCAAGCTGCTTAGGAGAGACAAAGATAATTAAAGGATGCAAACAGTGAATGATGATGAAGAGACTGAGGGAAGAGCCACAGACTTGTCTGAACTCTCAACAAAATGTGTTACTGGTACTAATGAGAGCACTATCTAGGCCCAGGTTTAAGCGCCTGCTAACGAGGGCTTGTTCATCATGGCCAAACACAAGTCACGGCATAATCTTATCACCGATGCTGTGCTCTCCTCAACAGGAGGAGAAGCCTCATGGAGCCTTGCTTGAACAAAACCAAGTGAAACCCAGTCACTCATTCACTGACTCAGCTAGATGTCAGACACACTCACACACATCCGTTTGTGTATCATGGTGGGATCTTTCTATTGAATTCTGAGCTATTTCCTTAAATCTAACCTTCACAGAAACCATTTTGCTCTTTAGGTTTTAATTAAGACAGTAATGTAGATATATTCTAACCCTGCAAGGGTTTTAAACCTACAGGGACGCACACTGTTCATAAGCACATATTTTATGCAAAGGCCTTTTACTTTTGATAACATTATGATTAAGTGAAGGGGAGAAAAGGTACTACTTCGTCTGGCCTCAGATGGACATCCACCACTAGAGGGTAGTGCAGCCCAGTCCTTGTACACAGTCAACAGACCTTATGCATGGAAATGCAGACAAACTACTGATAAAGACAAGTAACCTGATGGTTCATGCTGATTGTGCGAGAGGAACGTAGTCCATAGGGTGTGCAGATTCCAAAACATTTATTATCTCCTTTGATTCATTCCTGATCAGCGAATATTTTCATCAGCAAATCCTCCCACCGGGCCTGCAGACTATTGGCTCTCCGTAGTATTTGTTTTTCTTGTGTTTCTTTTTACTGTTGCTGAAAAAGCTGGAGAAGGAAGGGAAGAGAAGAAAACGTTTAGTGATACTACCTAACATGAATTAGCAATGAACAATACTTTTACAGCATTTTTTAGGCTAATCTTTGTTCATGTTAATTTCTATAAATAGGTAGAGTGGCAGAAGGGAATGTGGAATAAAGAAGTTTTAATAGGAGCAAATAAAACATTACAGTAGTTTTCAGCTAAAGTGGAACAGACTTTAAAAAAGTTTTGATTAATTAGTATATTATTGTAAGTGAATGTCATGATCCATGTCATAAAAAATACAGTAAACAATCATTTAATGTTTAGAATTATAAAATTGATATGCATTTTTAATGTCTGTAGGCTATATATATATATATATATATACACACACACACACACACACACACACATACATACATATAGAGAGAGAGAGAGAGTAAATCATCCAGTGTTTAAAACACACACACAGAATACAATATATAGATATATGTTGATATATGTGTGTACAGTATATATGATAAATAATATTGTTTTGAAACATTTACATTTAGGAATAAACTCAAGGCTGACAGTATTAGGTTTTACGACCAAAAATCTATCAAAATCTTTTACATTTTAACAATTACAGTTGTAGATGTTTCATTATGAACTAATATGAAACATAACTAACACTAACACTGAGCACTAGTATACTAATAACTAACCAAAATGAATAAATGCTATACAAATACTGGTTATTGTTAGTTCATGTCACCTAAAGCATTAACAAATGTTTGGTTTTAAAACCATATTGTTACCAAAACTAAACTGTAAACTATAACTTTTGTTCCTTCCTCATAGAGAAGAACAATATGTGACAGATGTTCACATTCAGAGCGTTTTTACAGAAAAAAAACCCTCAAAAAAAAAAACCCATCAGAACTGGTTTAAAAAGTAAAATGTTTTGGAGGTGAGTGGCATACAGAATGGGGAAGAATGGAAAGATGGAAACAGAAGAGTCTGGATTTAACTTTCTTTATCTGTTGGCTTGTTTTTTCTTCACAGGGCAAAGCTCTGGCAGTCACAATTGGATGAACAAGTTTTTCTTTCCTATTTACGTGTCTCTCACAGCTATGACTCATTTCATACCCTGCAATTATGTGTCTTTGAAAAAGTAAATCTTCTTTTAATGCACTGTAATTGTGTGTGAGTGTGTGAGTGTGAAATGAGGTTTGGATGGAAAGTCTGATGGAATTTAATCCTGTCAGTATGAAATTATCTGATTGCTTCAAACCTGTTGAGCTAAAACTATTTAAACGTACAAGTAATTATTTAAAACACATTTACTACTATGTGAATTACAAAATTTCCAGATTTCACAATATATCCAGAATACAGAATGTATTTGTCAGGATTGTCTTGTGTCTTGCGTTTCCCTTCCTCTTGTATGCCCATATTTGGTTTGTTTCCTGTTCCTGTCATTGTCTCATTATTAGTTAATTATGTTTCAGCTGTGTTTGTTTAATTATCTAGTTTACGTTGTGTATTTATAGTGTGCTCTGCCCTGTGTTTCCTGTCCGGTACTGAATGTCATTTCACGTCTGTCGTGTTTGTCTTCCCCGCCTGTAACCTGTGTTGGATATTATTAAAGACTCTTACCTGTGAATTCCTCGTCTCCCCGTTCCTGGCTTCCGTCTCCTAGTGTATCGTGACAGTATTATTGTAGTAAACTAATTGTTTTATTCAGTCGATTTTTTTTTTTTTTTTTTTTTTTTTTAAATCAGTCAAAATATTGTTTTAAATGTTTTTTTTTTCCCTCTTCCTTTTAAAATCAAGCAATCTCTGGACAGCTGGGCCATCCATTTGGTGTGCATGTATGTGTGAAAAAGATTCAAAAAAAAAAATGGGAAAGAGGAGAATATTTCAAGTTTGTGTGTTTGTAAATGTGAACACTTCCTCTTCTCACAGACCTGTGCTTGGCCTCCAGGCATCAATAAACGACTGTGAAGGATCCAACAAATCACACACTGCACTTACTTTACACAGATATGCCTACCAAAGTACCTTCCTTGGGCAGGGAAAAGAGCCAAGAGCAGCACACAAGCAGCACCCTGATGTGTCAATCCGTAATATCAAGTCAATTCTGCTAGTGAAACAACAACCGAAGAGAAGGAATTACAGGATTCACCTCAGGGAGATAATAATTGACTGAGATGAGACCACAGAAGAGGATGTTTCCTGTTTTTACTTGCCTTAAATGATCAAAAGGAGGTTGACTAAAGCTTAAGAGCCAAAAGTTTAAAAGGCCATGGAGTGCACAAATAGCTCTGTGTTCTCATTGCAAACCGCCACAACATTACGCAGTTATTTTCAACACCGTTGATTCTCAGATGTGAAAACCTGTTGTCAAGTGGCATTATCAGAATGTAATGAACCAAATTAAACTACATTATAATCAAATTTTCACTAAAAGTGTATTATACAACCAGAAAATTGTCATTTTTTCAGAATGTCTGCTAAAGAAAAGCGTTTGTCGTACAGTTACACAGACTCATTAAGCTTGTCTTTGAGTCCCAGGTCATGAGCGAAGGTTGTTCCTCCAGCTATGGAAGGCTCCTGTGCTAGCATGTGGCCCCTGAGGGAGCTCACGAGGAAGAAAAGAGATGAGTGTGTAAGATAAAGCCTGTTTAGAGTATGACATGCTTTCAGGCTTGAAAGAAGACACCAGAGTATATACTTAGGTCTAGACATGTTTGATCAACACCTCTATCAGACAATAATCTTTCTCCATAAAGTCTAGTGAAAGATTACAAGAGCACACAAAGACACACATGGATAGTTTGTGAAATGTGAACAATGAAAAATAACAGGTCTTAAAATAGTTGTTGCAAGTGCTACTTCCATTTCATATCAGGGTTTATTTAGTTAACAGTGTTTTATTTAAAACACTTTAGTAAAGATGGTATCAGATGGAAATACCATGGTACTTACCATAGTACTAAATAGGTTAGTACTTTATTTTACAGTAATAGTAATTACAATAACTAGGTACTAACCCTGAACCTACCCCTAAACCTATCCCTACCTTAAGTACACACACACACATATATATATATATATATATATATATATATATATATATATATATATATAATTTTTTTTATCCATGAAGGGAAAGCATATAATCTCACACAAATATTTTGTGCACCTTATTTTTTAGATTGTTTGAAATGGCCCTGTTTTGCTTTGAATGCAATTTTTAGTGTCATCGTTTAATTTATTTATTTATTTGGTAACACTTTAGAATAGGGAACACTTAATCACTATTAACTATGACTTTTCCCTCAGTAAATTCCTAATTGGCTGCTTATTAATAGTTAGTAAGGTAGTTGTTAAGTTTAGTTATTGGGTAGGAATAGGGATGTAGAATAAGGTCATGTAGAATAAGGCATTAATATGTGCTTAATTACTACTAATAAATGGCTAATATTGTAGTAATATGCATGCTAATAAGCAACTAGTTAAGAGACCCTAAAATAAAGCGTTACAATTTTTTCTGTGTCAGCCGCACCACACAGATACACTGTTTTCGTTCAAATCAAAGCGTAACCAATGTAGAAAACGTATCTGTGTGGCGCAGCTGACACAGAACAGCGTAGTCTTTTTGCGTGCAGTGGGTACTCTCTAAAATGGCGCTACAGTGACGCGAAGGAGACAAATTGTTAAATAAAGTCGTTTTTTTTTCTTTCCGTACAAAAAGTATTCTCGTAACTTCGTAAAATTACGGTTGAACCCCTGATGTCACATGGGTTATTTTACCGATCTCCTTGTTACGTTTCTGGATGTTGATTGTGTTAATTACATTGCTGTCTATGGGAGGGTCAGAGAGCTGTCAGAATGAATCAAAAATATTTTAATTTGTGTTCCGAAGACAAGTTTTTACGGGTTTGGAACAACATGGGGTTAACTGATTAATGACAAAAGTTTCATTTTGGGGTGGAGTAACCCTTTAAGTGTTAAGTGTTGACGGTAGTTTGAAGGTGGTACTTAGACTGAAAAGTCTGGGAACCACAAATCTAGGAAACTATTGGACATCTGAGACAGAGCATGGGAATGTTTTACACTTGTAAATGTGAAATTTGTGCCACATTCTGTTTAATTTTTTTGTGTTTTGTGCATTTTCCTAAACATTTTCTCCCATTCTCAAATCAAACTGACGAGAAAATCGCCTTCTGCCCCATTCTAGCACATTCGAACCATTCACATCACACAACCTACATAGTATCCTTCTTCATTTTTGATCTCTCATCAATTATAGATTCCGTCCTCTGGGGCTCTAGGACGGCTGTGTTTTTCGGGGTGACTGACGCAGAGGGACATCTCCAACTCATACCGCAAGATAGCCGTCTTGGACCGCACCGTTTCTCCATTATTAATCAGAGTCTCTCCAGATCCTAACAGAGGGCTCGAAGAGGTCAGCTCACATTAGTGCCAGTGCAGAGACGGGCCTGAGATCCTCAGATTGGGCATTTCGCGCTACGCTGCTCCCACTCCTCAAGTCCTGATTTGATATTAATATCCATTTAAGGTTTCTTCTCTCATCTCATTGATATTATCAGATCTTCTTTGGCCTCTGACACTCATTAAAATCTCTTGTGCTTTGTTTGAACTGTTGTGAAACGGTTAAGCAGTTTCAGGTTTAAATTACTCATAATGCTAGATGAGGATCTATCTGCGTGAACTTGAACAATCATAATTTGATTCTTGCATACGCCAGAACGGAAGCCTCAAATGGAAAACGCACACACACGCTCACACACATAGGCAATCTTGTCTATGACATACTTCATCCAGCAATCATTTTCAGGATGGCGATGAGATCTGATATTGGAGGCATGTTTTTATTTGCCGAACAATGTCTGTTGGTCTTTCCAATAAGCGAAGAGCACAAACCACTCTAACGTGACAGTTCCAACAAAGATGGTGGTGACATCTCGTTGGTGGTGGAGAATGATTTCTCCACCCACTTCTGCACTTCCAGCAGTTATCTGATGGTATCAGATCTTGTTAGTAGCACAGGCAGGAGATTGAGGTTTTGGAGAAGGAGGGGGGCAGGAGACACAGTTGAGTGATTTGGATTTACCCCACTAAGGTGATGGGTGGGAGGGGGTTGGCGGATGGTGTCTGCGCCCAAAGGCCTACAAACTGCCGCCACGTTCCAGGCCCGTCGTCTTCCTCCTATTGTCCCACATGACAACTGCGGCCCAACCAAACACATCGGGGGTCGGATGTCGGGTCAAAGGTGATGGGGCGGACAGCACTTCAGACACTCCAACAAGGCTTTAGTGCATCTGATCTGCACAGCCTGAAGAGTTTGTTATTGGTAGACTGTGGGAGTCATAACAAACATAGCAGACCGTGTGGGTTAACCTGACAGACGCTACCAGAAACATTATTTGTGACTAGAAAATAAAGGTTTGTTTCACGCCATTTTATTTTAGCGCCACTGCTCACATTAACCGTACAGTACCGCGTAGCAGAAGTGTAGCTGCGAGCAAAGTTTCAGCGCAGAGCCTGTTTGCTGCAAATCATATGCTGCTCAGCTGAAAAATATGGATAATGTGCATATTTTTTGCAATCTAGGCTCTAGAACAATGCTCACCCATTGTTTGACAATGATGAATGTCAGGCTCATGAAAGTTATATAAGCACTGACAAGTGAAAACAGTATATTCTGTTCAGTAAATGTGGCAGAATACAGACCAAAGGGTTTCTTTTCTTTTCTTTTCTTTTCTTTTCTTTTCTTTTCTTTTCTTTTCTTTTCTTTTCTTTTCTTTTCTTTTCTTTCTCTTTCTTTCTTGCTTTCTTTTTGATAGTGTAGACTTCCTAAAATATAAATATAAAATATAAATATATGTCTTTGATGTAAAAATTTAATGTAAATTGCAAAAATTCTAAATATGTGTAAAATAGTATCTAGAAAATGTACACAGTTTTTTTTTTATCTATCAGTATTAAGTAATTAAATGATTTCCTACCAATGTGTAGAGAGCAGTATGAAACAATGTCAAATTAAATAATAATAATAATAATAATTATTATTATTATAATTATAGAGAAATAATAAATGCATTATTAAAGGAGGGAAATAATAATTAAAAAAACAATAAATAAATACAAGACAGACAGACAGACAGAGAGAGAGAGAGATAGATAGATAGATAGATAGATAGATAGATAGATAGATAGATAGATAGATAGATAGATAGATAAAAAGGAGGGATAAAATAATAATAATAATAATAATAATAATAATAATAATAATAATAATAATAATAGAGTGATAATAAATACATTATTAAAGAGAAAAATAATAACAAACAAACAAATAATAAATAAATTAATGAATGAATAAATAAATAAATAAATAAATAAATAATTGTTATTATTAAAAAATTTTATTTACTTATCTGTTTTTACTTTTTTTCCCCTGAACTTTTCTGCAGACCCCCCAGAACCCCATTGTGGTTCTTTATAGGTCCCAGGACTGCAGTTTTAAAATTCCTGATCCAGACATATGTAAGCAGTTTAAAGCTACAGTTTGTAGCTATTCTGTTCTATGCAGATTAATTTAAATCTGGATATAAATGTTTATAAATAAATTAAAGAAAACATTCAGTCTAATAACTCATTTTATAAAGCCCCAGCCTTGCAGCAACACTTATGCTTATGTAAACATTATGAAGCAGACCTAATGCTAACACTCCAAACTTTTCTCCCTCCTCTGAAATTTATCCTGTTAATCTGTCCTCTCTCCATGTGCGGAAGGGGTGGAGATACATTAATTAGCGTTGTGGTTTACAGAACCGTGGCCCAGCTCAAACCCTGACTGCTTCTGTGACTGAGGTTCGGAGACTGTGGGAGGGAGAGCTTTGTGCCTGGGCCTCTTTTCACACAGTCCTGTCTTCTCATATTTAACATGCCTAATGGAAGAGCCTGTCTACAGCCTGCAGCCATTCCTACTCCTACAAGAGCTTTTCATCATCCAGCACCGAGAGGGGGCGGAGGGGCAAGAGAGAGAGAGAGAGATGCTGCTTTACTGAAGAGAATTTAGAGAGACTTCACAAAGAAGAGAATTAATTATCTGGAAACATATTACATTGAGAAGTGGAAGGGCTTCATTTCCAGGAGCTGAAGACAGAGGCATAAGAGTAGACCAAAAGAATTATGTCACAGACAGAGGTTTCCCATGAATCTGATCTACATCTTTACTTTTATATCTTCCCGTCCTTCTGCGTGTGACGGAATAGAGGGTGTGTGCATATCTGAGGTCACCTTGAGCCCAAACTATGTGCCCTTGGTGTCTCCTCTCTCCTGCGTGCTTCACTGAGCATTCCTCCAAGCACAAAACCTCCTCCCTTGCAGGGCTTTCTATACTTTAGCCATTTACCAGGGATTAGTGAGAAAAGAGAGAGAGGCAGAAAGAAAGAGAGACAGAACCTGGGAAATATTACAGTAGCACAGACATATTTTGAGATGATGACAAGATTGCTGATTTTTTTTCTTCACTCAACAGAATGATAGTTTGTAGGTACTGTAATGCAGATATGTAAGTGGCATATATGAGAAGTTGCATTTATTCAAACTATTTATTGCAGCACTGTGGCATCAGTGCATTTACACAGGAATTAACCATAGAATTATAGCTATGAAATTAATGTTTTAAATATGACACTATAAATACAGAAACTTAAAATTATAAATACATTAAAAAATAATAACTAATATATATATATATATATATATATATATATATATATATATATATATATATATTTTTTTTTTTTTTTAATTTTTTTTTTTTATTTAGTAATTTCATAAGATAATAACATTTATGAAGTTATAAAATATACACTACTGTTCGAAAGTTTTGGAGCTAGTAATATATTTCAAAATAAATTGATACTTGTATTCAGCAAGGATGCTTTAAGTTTATCAAAAGTGACAGTAAAGACATTTATAATGTTTCAAAAAATAATATTTCAAGTAAATGCTGTTATTTTGAACTTCTTATTCATCAAAGAATGCTGAAAAATGTCATGGTTTCCACAAAAAATATTAAGTAGCACAAATTTTTTCAACACTGATAATAGCAAGAAATGTTACATGATCACAAAATCAGCATATTATGAATGATCATGTGACA